>CACVBM020000465.1:0-13471 GCA_902728155.2 Microthlaspi erraticum | reverse complement strand
TTACTATGAGGACAAACATGAGTGAAACGGTCTCAATCCAAGGGAGGAACATCAAATGGACCTAATTTGGGAACCGGAAGAGGTAAGGAGTCCGAAATGTACCTCTGTGACTCCAGATTGAGGAAACTCACTTGTAGTGTATAAGATGAACTAGATGGACCCATACTTACCCAAACATGGATTAATAGGTTCTCCACATGACTATGAGGACAAACATGAGTGAAACGGTCTCAATCCAAGGGAGGAACATCAAATGGACCAAATTTGGGAACCGGAAGAGGTAAGGAGTCCGAAATGTACCTCTGTGACTCCACATTGAGGAAACTCACTTGTAGTGTATAAGATGAACTAGATGGACCCATACTTACCCAAACATGGATTAATAGGTTCTCCACATGACTATGAGGACAAACATGAGTGAAACGGTCTCAATCCAAGGGAGGAACATCAAATGGACCAAATTTGGGAACCGGAAGAGGTAAGGAGTCCGAAATGTACCTCTGTGACTCCACATTGAGGAAACTCACTTGTAGTGTATAAGATGAACTAGATGGACCCATACTTACCCAAACATGGATTAATAGGTTCTACACATGACTATGAGGACAAACATGAGTGAAACGGTCTCAATCCAAGGGAGGAACATCAAATGGACCAAATTTGGGAACCGGAAGAGGTAAGGAGTCCGAAATGTACCTCTGTGACTCCACATTGAGGAAACTCACTTGTAGTGTATAAGATGAACTAGATGGACCCATACTTACCCAAACATGGATTAATAGGTTCTCCACATTACTATGAGGACAAACATGAGTGAAACGGTCTCAATCCAAGGGAGGAACATCAAATGGACCAAATTTGGGAACCGGAAGAGGTAAGGAGTCCGAAATGTACCTCTGTGACTCCACATTGAGGAAACTCACTTGTAGTGTATAAGATGAACTAGATGGACCCATACTTACCCAAACATGGATTAATAGGTTCTATCCACATGACTATGAGGACAAACATGAGTGAAACGGTCTCAATCCAAGGGAGGAACATCAAATGGACCAAATTTGGGAACCGGAAGAGGTAAGGAGTCCGAAATGTACCTCTGTGACTCCACATTGAGGAAACTCACTTGTAGTGTATAAGATGAACTAGATGGACCCATACTTACCCAAACATGGATTAATAGGTTCTCCACATTACTATGAGGACAAACATGAGTGAAACGGTCTCAATCCAAGGGAGGAACATCAAATGGACCAAATTTGGGAACCGGAAGAGGTAAGGAGTCCGAAATGTACCTCTGTGACTCCACATTGAGGAAACTCACTTGTAGTGTATAAGATGAACTAGATGGACCCATACTTACCCAAACATGGATTAATAGGTTTCACATGACTATGAGGACAAACATGAGTGAAACGGTCTCAATCCAAGGGAGGAACATCAAATGGACCAAATTTGGGAACCGGAAGAGGTAAGGAGTCCGAAATGTACCTCTGTGACTCCACATTGAGGAAACTCACTTGTAGTGTATAAGATGAACTAGATGGACCCATACTTACCCAAACATGGATTAATAGGTTCTCCACATGACTATGAGGACAAACATGAGTGAAACGGTCTCAATCCAAGGGAGGAACATCAAATGGACCTAATTTGGGAACCGGAAGAGGTAAGGAGTCCGAAATGTACCTCTGTGACTCCAGATTGAGGAAACTCACTTGTAGTGTATAAGATGAACTAGATGGACCCATACTTACCCAAACATGGATTAATAGGTTCTACACATGACTATGAGGACAAACATGAGTGAAACGGTCTCAATCCAAGGGAGGAACATCAAATGGACCAAATTTGGGAACCGGAAGAGGTAAGGAGTCCGAAATGTACCTCTGTGACTCCACATTGTGGAAACTCACTTGTAGTGTATAAGATGAACTAGATGGACCCATACTTACCCAAACATGGATTAATAGGTTTCCACATGACTATGAGGACAAACATGAGTGAAACGGTCTCAATCCAAGGGAGGAACATCAAATGGACCAAATTTGGGAACCGGAAGAGGTAAGGAGTCCGAAATGTACCTCTGTGCTGTGACTCCACATTGTGGAAACTCACTTGTAGTGTATAAGATGAACTAGATGGACCCATACTTACCCAAACATGGATTAATAGGTTCTACACATACTATGAGGACAAACATGAGTGAAACGGTCTCAATCCAAGGGAGGAACATCAAATGGACCAAATTTGGGAACCGGAAGAGGTAAGGAGTCCGAAATGTACCTCTGTGACTCCACATTGTGGAAACTCACTTGTAGTGTATAAGATGAACTAGATGGACCCATACTTACCCAAACATGGATTAATAGGTTCTCCACATGACTATGAGGACAAACATGAGTGAAACGGTCTCAATCCAAGGGAGGAACATCAAATGGACCAAATTTGGGAACCGGAAGAGGTAAGGAGTCCGAAATGTACCTCTGTGACTCCACATTGTGAAACTCACTTGTAGTGTATAAGATGAACTAGATGGACCCATACTTACCCAAACATGGATTAATAGTTCTACACATGACTATGAGGACAAACATGAGTGAAACGGTCTCAATCCAAGGGAGGAACATCAAATGGACCAAATTTGGGAACCGGAAGAGGTAAGGAGTCCGAAATGTACCTCTGTGCCTCCACATTGTGGAAACTCACTTGTAGTGTATAAGATGAACTAGATGGACCCATACTTACCCAAACATGGATTAATAGGTTCTACACATGACTATGAGGACAAACATGAGTGAAACGGTCTCAATCCAAGGGAGGAACATCAAATGGACCAAATTTGGGAACCGGAAGAGGTAAGGAGTCCGAAATGTACCTCTGTGACTCCACATTGTGGAAACTCACTTGTAGTGTATAAGATGAACTAGATGGACCCATACTTACCCAAACATGGATTAATATTCCACTTCTACACATACTATGAGGACAAACATGAGTGAAACGGTCTCAATCCAAGGGAGGAACATCAAATGGACCAAATTTGGGAACCGGAAGAGGTAAGGAGTCCGAAATGTACCTCTGTGACTCCACATTGTGGAAACTCACTTGTAGTGTATAAGATGAACTAGATGGACCCATACTTACCCAAACATGGATTAATAGGTTCTCCACATACTATGAGGACAAACATGAGTGAAACGGTCTCAATCCAAGGGAGGAACATCAAATGGACCAAATTTGGGAACCGGAAGAGGTAAGGAGTCCGAAATGTACCTCTGTGCCTCCACATTGTGGAAACTCACTTGTAGTGTATAAGATGAACTAGATGGACCCATACTTACCCAAACATGGATTAATAGGTTCTCCACATTACTATGAGGACAAACATGAGTGAAACGGTCTCAATCCAAGGGAGGAACATCAAATGGACCAAATTTGGGAACCGGAAGAGGTAAGGAGTCCGAAATGTACCTCTGTGACTCCACATTGTGGAAACTCACTTGTAGTGTATAAGATGAACTAGATGGACCCATACTTACCCAAACATGGATTAATAGGTTCTCCACATACTATGAGGACAAACATGAGTGAAACGGTCTCAATCCAAGGGAGGAACATCAAATGGACCAAATTTGGGAACCGGAAGAGGTAAGGAGTCCGAAATGTACCTCTGTGACTCCACATTGTGGAAACTCACTTGTAGTGTATAAGATGAACTAGATGGACCCATACTTACCCAAACATGGATTAATAGGTTCTCCACATACTATGAGGACAAACATGAGTGAAACGGTCTCAATCCAAGGGAGGAACATCAAATGGACCAAATTTGGGAACCGGAAGAGGTAAGGAGTCCGAAATGTACCTCTGTGACTCCACATTGTGGAAACTCACTTGTAGTGTATAAGATGAACTAGATGGACCCATACTTACCCAAACATGGATTAATAGGTTCTCCACATACTATGAGGACAAACATGAGTGAAACGGTCTCAATCCAAGGGAGGAACATCAAATGGACCAAATTTGGGAACCGGAAGAGGTAAGGAGTCCGAAATGTACCTCTGTGCCTCCACATTGTGGAAACTCACTTGTAGTGTATAAGATGAACTAGATGGACCCATACTTACCCAAACATGGATTAATAGGTTCTCCACATTACTATGAGGACAAACATGAGTGAAACGGTCTCAATCCAAGGGAGGAACATCAAATGGACCAAATTTGGGAACCGGAAGAGGTAAGGAGTCCGAAATGTACCTCTGTGACTCCACATTGTGGAAACTCACTTGTAGTGTATAAGATGAACTAGATGGACCCATACTTACCCAAACATGGATTAATAGGTTCTCCACATACTATGAGGACAAACATGAGTGAAACGGTCTCAATCCAAGGGAGGAACATCAAATGGACCAAATTTGGGAACCGGAAGAGGTAAGGAGTCCGAAATGTACCTCTGTGCCTCCACATTGTGGAAACTCACTTGTAGTGTATAAGATGAACTAGATGGACCCATACTTACCCAAACATGGATTAATAGGTTCTACACATTACTATGAGGACAAACATGAGTGAAACGGTCTCAATCCAAGGGAGGAACATCAAATGGACCAAATTTGGGAACCGGAAGAGGTAAGGAGTCCGAAATGTACCTCTGTGACTCCACATTGTGGAAACTCACTTGTAGTGTATAAGATGAACTAGATGGACCCATACTTACCCAAACATGGATTAATAGGTTCTCCACATGACTATGAGGACAAACATGAGTGAAACGGTCTCAATCCAAGGGAGGAACATCAAATGGACCAAATTTGGGAACCGGAAGAGGTAAGGAGTCCGAAATGTACCTCTGTGACTCCACATTGTGGAAACTCACTTGTAGTGTATAAGATGAACTAGATGGACCCATACTTACCCAAACATGGATTAATAGGTTCTACACATGACTATGAGGACAAACATGAGTGAAACGGTCTCAATCCAAGGGAGGAACATCAAATGGACCAAATTTGGGAACCGGAAGAGGTAAGGAGTCCGAAATGTACCTCTGTGCCTCCACATTGTGGAAACTCACTTGTAGTGTATAAGATGAACTAGATGGACCCATACTTACCCAAACATGGATTAATAGGTTCTACACATACTATGAGGACAAACATGAGTGAAACGGTCTCAATCCAAGGGAGGAACATCAAATGGACCAAATTTGGGAACCGGAAGAGGTAAGGAGTCCGAAATGTACCTCTGTGACTCCACATTGTGGAAACTCACTTGTAGTGTATAAGATGAACTAGATGGACCCATACTTACCCAAACATGGATTAATAGGTTCTACACATGACTATGAGGACAAACATGAGTGAAACGGTCTCAATCCAAGGGAGGAACATCAAATGGACCAAATTTGGGAACCGGAAGAGGTAAGGAGTCCGAAATGTACCTCTGTGCCTCCACATTGTGGAAACTCACTTGTAGTGTATAAGATGAACTAGATGGACCCATACTTACCCAAACATGGATTAATAGGTTCTACACATGACTATGAGGACAAACATGAGTGAAACGGTCTCAATCCAAGGGAGGAACATCAAATGGACCAAATTTGGGAACCGGAAGAGGTAAGGAGTCCGAAATGTACCTCTGTGCCTCCACATTGTGGAAACTCACTTGTAGTGTATAAGATGAACTAGATGGACCCATACTTACCCAAACATGGATTAATAGGTTCTACACATGACTATGAGGACAAACATGAGTGAAACGGTCTCAATCCAAGGGAGGAACATCAAATGGACCAAATTTGGGAACCGGAAGAGGTAAGGAGTCCGAAATGTACCTCTGTGCCTCCACATTGTGGAAACTCACTTGTAGTGTATAAGATGAACTAGATGGACCCATACTTACCCAAACATGGATTAATAGGTTCTACACATGACTATGAGGACAAACATGAGTGAAACGGTCTCAATCCAAGGGAGGAACATCAAATGGACCAAATTTGGGAACCGGAAGAGGTAAGGAGTCCGAAATGTACCTCTGTGACTCCACATTGTGGAAACTCACTTGTAGTGTATAAGATGAACTAGATGGACCCATACTTACCCAAACATGGATTAATAGGTTCTACACATGACTATGAGGACAAACATGAGTGAAACGGTCTCAATCCAAGGGAGGAACATCAAATGGACCAAATTTGGGAACCGGAAGAGGTAAGGAGTCCGAAATGTACCTCTGTGACTCCACATTGTGGAAACTCACTTGTAGTGTATAAGATGAACTAGATGGACCCATACTTACCCAAACATGGATTAATAGGTTCTACACATGACTATGAGGACAAACATGAGTGAAACGGTCTCAATCCAAGGGAGGAACATCAAATGGACCAAATTTGGGAACCGGAAGAGGTAAGGAGTCCGAAATGTACCTCTGTGACTCCACATTGTGGAAACTCACTTGTAGTGTATAAGATGAACTAGATGGACCCATACTTACCCAAACATGGATTAATAGGTTCTACACATGACTATGAGGACAAACATGAGTGAAACGGTCTCAATCCAAGGGAGGAACATCAAATGGACCAAATTTGGGAACCGGAAGAGGTAAGGAGTCCGAAATGTACCTCTGTGACTCCACATTGTGGAAACTCACTTGTAGTGTATAAGATGAACTAGATGGACCCATACTTACCCAAACATGGATTAATAGGTTCTACACATGACTATGAGGACAAACATGAGTGAAACGGTCTCAATCCAAGGGAGGAACATCAAATGGACCAAATTTGGGAACCGGAAGAGGTAAGGAGTCCGAAATGTACCTCTGTGACTCCACATTGTGGAAACTCACTTGTAGTGTATAAGATGAACTAGATGGACCCATACTTACCCAAACATGGATTAATAGGTTCTACACATGACTATGAGGACAAACATGAGTGAAACGGTCTCAATCCAAGGGAGGAACATCAAATGGACCAAATTTGGGAACCGGAAGAGGTAAGGAGTCCGAAATGTACCTCTGTGACTCCACATTGTGGAAACTCACTTGTAGTGTATAAGATGAACTAGATGGACCCATACTTACCCAAACATGGATTAATAGGTTCTACACATGACTATGAGGACAAACATGAGTGAAACGGTCTCAATCCAAGGGAGGAACATCAAATGGACCAAATTTGGGAACCGGAAGAGGTAAGGAGTCCGAAATGTACCTCTGTGACTCCACATTGTGGAAACTCACTTGTAGTGTATAAGATGAACTAGATGGACCCATACTTACCCAAACATGGATTAATAGGTTCTACACATGACTATGAGGACAAACATGAGTGAAACGGTCTCAATCCAAGGGAGGAACATCAAATGGACCAAATTTGGGAACCGGAAGAGGTAAGGAGTCCGAAATGTACCTCTGTGACTCCACATTGTGGAAACTCACTTGTAGTGTATAAGATGAACTAGATGGACCCATACTTACCCAAACATGGATTAATAGGTTCTACACATGACTATGAGGACAAACATGAGTGAAACGGTCTCAATCCAAGGGAGGAACATCAAATGGACCAAATTTGGGAACCGGAAGAGGTAAGGAGTCCGAAATGTACCTCTGTGACTCCACATTGTGGAAACTCACTTGTAGTGTATAAGATGAACTAGATGGACCCATACTTACCCAAACATGGATTAATAGGTTCTCCACATACTATGAGGACAAACATGAGTGAAACGGTCTCAATCCAAGGGAGGAACATCAAATGGACCAAATTTGGGAACCGGAAGAGGTAAGGAGTCCGAAATGTACCTCTGTGACTCCACATTGTGGAAACTCACTTGTAGTGTATAAGATGAACTAGATGGACCCATACTTACCCAAACATGGATTAATAGGTTCTACACATGACTATGAGGACAAACATGAGTGAAACGGTCTCAATCCAAGGGAGGAACATCAAATGGACCAAATTTGGGAACCGGAAGAGGTAAGGAGTCCGAAATGTACCTCTGTGACTCCACATTGTGGAAACTCACTTGTAGTGTATAAGATGAACTAGATGGACCCATACTTACCCAAACATGGATTAATAGGTTCTACACATGACTATGAGGACAAACATGAGTGAAACGGTCTCAATCCAAGGGAGGAACATCAAATGGACCAAATTTGGGAACCGGAAGAGGTAAGGAGTCCGAAATGTACCTCTGTGACTCCACATTGTGGAAACTCACTTGTAGTGTATAAGATGAACTAGATGGACCCATACTTACCCAAACATGGATTAATAGGTTCTACACATGACTATGAGGACAAACATGAGTGAAACGGTCTCAATCCAAGGGAGGAACATCAAATGGACCAAATTTGGGAACCGGAAGAGGTAAGGAGTCCGAAATGTACCTCTGTGACTCCACATTGTGGAAACTCACTTGTAGTGTATAAGATGAACTAGATGGACCCATACTTACCCAAACATGGATTAATAGGTTCTACACATGACTATGAGGACAAACATGAGTGAAACGGTCTCAATCCAAGGGAGGAACATCAAATGGACCAAATTTGGGAACCGGAAGAGGTAAGGAGTCCGAAATGTACCTCTGTGACTCCACATTGTGGAAACTCACTTGTAGTGTATAAGATGAACTAGATGGACCCATACTTACCCAAACATGGATTAATAGGTTCTCCACATGACTATGAGGACAAACATGAGTGAAACGGTCTCAATCCAAGGGAGGAACATCAAATGGAAATTTGGGAACCGGAAGAGGTAAGGAGTCCGAAATGTACCTCTGTGACTCCACATTGTGGAAACTCACTTGTAGTGTATAAGATGAACTAGATGGACCCATACTTACCCAAACATGGATTAATAGGTTCTACACATGACTATGAGGACAAACATGAGTGAAACGGTCTCAATCCAAGGGAGGAACATCAAATGGACCAAATTTGGGAACCGGAAGAGGTAAGGAGTCCGAAATGTACCTCTGTGACTCCACATTGTGGAAACTCACTTGTAGTGTATAAGATGAACTAGATGGACCCATACTTACCCAAACATGGATTAATAGGTTCTACACATGACTATGAGGACAAACATGAGTGAAACGGTCTCAATCCAAGGGAGGAACATCAAATGGACCAAATTTGGGAACCGGAAGAGGTAAGGAGTCCGAAATGTACCTCTGTGACTCCACATTGTGGAAACTCACTTGTAGTGTATAAGATGAACTAGATGGACCCATACTTACCCAAACATGGATTAATAGGTTCTACACATGACTATGAGGACAAACATGAGTGAAACGGTCTCAATCCAAGGGAGGAACATCAAATGGACCAAATTTGGGAACCGGAAGAGGTAAGGAGTCCGAAATGTACCTCTGTGACTCCACATTGTGGAAACTCACTTGTAGTGTATAAGATGAACTAGATGGACCCATACTTACCCAAACATGGATTAATAGGTTCTCCACATACTATGAGGACAAACATGAGTGAAACGGTCTCAATCCAAGGGAGGAACATCAAATGGACCAAATTTGGGAACCGGAAGAGGTAAGGAGTCCGAAATGTACCTCTGTGACTCCACATTGTGGAAACTCACTTGTAGTGTATAAGATGAACTAGATGGACCCATACTTACCCAAACATGGATTAATAGGTTCTACACATGACTATGAGGACAAACATGAGTGAAACGGTCTCAATCCAAGGGAGGAACATCAAATGGACCAAATTTGGGAACCGGAAGAGGTAAGGAGTCCGAAATGTACCTCTGTGACTCCACATTGTGGAAACTCACTTGTAGTGTATAAGATGAACTAGATGGACCCATACTTACCCAAACATGGATTAATAGGTTCTCCACATGACTATGAGGACAAACATGAGTGAAACGGTCTCAATCCAAGGGAGGAACATCAAATGGACCAAATTTGGGAACCGGAAGAGGTAAGGAGTCCGAAATGTACCTCTGTGACTCCACATTGTGGAAACTCACTTGTAGTGTATAAGATGAACTAGATGGACCCATACTTACCCAAACATGGATTAATAGGTTCTCCACATGACTATGAGGACAAACATGAGTGAAACGGTCTCAATCCAAGGGAGGAACATCAAATGGACCAAATTTGGGAACCGGAAGAGGTAAGGAGTCCGAAATGTACCTCTGTGACTCCACATTGTGGAAACTCACTTGTAGTGTATAAGATGAACTAGATGGACCCATACTTACCCAAACATGGATTAATAGGTTCTCCACATGACTATGAGGACAAACATGAGTGAAACGGTCTCAATCCAAGGGAGGAACATCAAATGGACCAAATTTGGGAACCGGAAGAGGTAAGGAGTCCGAAATGTACCTCTGTGACTCCACATTGTGGAAACTCACTTGTAGTGTATAAGATGAACTAGATGGACCCATACTTACCCAAACATGGATTAATAGGTTCTACACATACTATGAGGACAAACATGAGTGAAACGGTCTCAATCCAAGGGAGGAACATCAAATGGACCAAATTTGGGAACCGGAAGAGGTAAGGAGTCCGAAATGTACCTCTGTGACTCCACATTGTGGAAACTCACTTGTAGTGTATAAGATGAACTAGATGGACCCATACTTACCCAAACATGGATTAATAGGTTCTACACATGACTATGAGGACAAACATGAGTGAAACGGTCTCAATCCAAGGGAGGAACATCAAATGGACCAAATTTGGGAACCGGAAGAGGTAAGGAGTCCGAAATGTACCTCTGTGACTCCACATTGTGGAAACTCACTTGTAGTGTATAAGATGAACTAGATGGACCCATACTTACCCAAACATGGATTAATAGGTTCTACACATGACTATGAGGACAAACATGAGTGAAACGGTCTCAATCCAAGGGAGGAACATCAAATGGACCAAATTTGGGAACCGGAAGAGGTAAGGAGTCCGAAATGTACCTCTGTGACTCCACATTGTGGAAACTCACTTGTAGTGTATAAGATGAACTAGATGGACCCATACTTACCCAAACATGGATTAATAGGTTCTACACATGACTATGAGGACAAACATGAGTGAAACGGTCTCAATCCAAGGGAGGAACATCAAATGGACCAAATTTGGGAACCGGAAGAGGTAAGGAGTCCGAAATGTACCTCTGTGACTCCACATTGTGGAAACTCACTTGTAGTGTATAAGATGAACTAGATGGACCCATACTTACCCAAACATGGATTAATAGGTTCTACACATGACTATGAGGACAAACATGAGTGAAACGGTCTCAATCCAAGGGAGGAACATCAAATGGACCAAATTTGGGAACCGGAAGAGGTAAGGAGTCCGAAATGTACCTCTGTGACTCCACATTGTGGAAACTCACTTGTAGTGTATAAGATGAACTAGATGGACCCATACTTACCCAAACATGGATTAATAGGTTCTCCACATGACTATGAGGACAAACATGAGTGAAACGGTCTCAATCCAAGGGAGGAACATCAAATGGACCAAATTTGGGAACCGGAAGAGGTAAGGAGTCCGAAATGTACCTCTGTGACTCCACATTGTGGAAACTCACTTGTAGTGTATAAGATGAACTAGATGGACCCATACTTACCCAAACATGGATTAATAGGTTCTACACATGACTATGAGGACAAACATGAGTGAAACGGTCTCAATCCAAGGGAGGAACATCAAATGGACCAAATTTGGGAACCGGAAGAGGTAAGGAGTCCGAAATGTACCTCTGTGACTCCACATTGTGGAAACTCACTTGTAGTGTATAAGATGAACTAGATGGACCCATACTTACCCAAACATGGATTAATAGGTTCTACACATGACTATGAGGACAAACATGAGTGAAACGGTCTCAATCCAAGGGAGGAACATCAAATGGACCAAATTTGGGAACCGGAAGAGGTAAGGAGTCCGAAATGTACCTCTGTGACTCCACATTGTGGAAACTCACTTGTAGTGTATAAGATGAACTAGATGGACCCATACTTACCCAAACATGGATTAATAGGTTCTACACATGACTATGAGGACAAACATGAGTGAAACGGTCTCAATCCAAGGGAGGAACATCAAATGGACCAAATTTGGGAACCGGAAGAGGTAAGGAGTCCGAAATGTACCTCTGTGACTCCACATTGTGGAAACTCACTTGTAGTGTATAAGATGAACTAGATGGACCCATACTTACCCAAACATGGATTAATAGGTTCTACACATGACTATGAGGACAAACATGAGTGAAACGGTCTCAATCCAAGGGAGGAACATCAAATGGACCAAATTTGGGAACCGGAAGAGGTAAGGAGTCCGAAATGTACCTCTGTGACTCCACATTGTGGAAACTCACTTGTAGTGTATAAGATGAACTAGATGGACCCATACTTACCCAAACATGGATTAATAGGTTCTACACATGACTATGAGGACAAACATGAGTGAAACGGTCTCAATCCAAGGGAGGAACATCAAATGGACCAAATTTGGGAACCGGAAGAGGTAAGGAGTCCGAAATGTACCTCTGTGACTCCACATTGTGGAAACTCACTTGTAGTGTATAAGATGAACTAGATGGACCCATACTTACCCAAACATGGATTAATAGGTTCTCCACATGACTATGAGGACAAACATGAGTGAAACGGTCTCAATCCAAGGGAGGAACATCAAATGGACCAAATTTGGGAACCGGAAGAGGTAAGGAGTCCGAAATGTACCTCTGTGACTCCACATTGTGGAAACTCACTTGTAGTGTATAAGATGAACTAGATGGACCCATACTTACCCAAACATGGATTAATAGGTTCTACACATGACTATGAGGACAAACATGAGTGAAACGGTCTCAATCCAAGGGAGGAACATCAAATGGACCAAATTTGGGAACCGGAAGAGGTAAGGAGTCCGAAATGTACCTCTGTGACTCCACATTGTGGAAACTCACTTGTAGTGTATAAGATGAACTAGATGGACCCATACTTACCCAAACATGGATTAATAGGTTCTACACATACTATGAGGACAAACATGAGTGAAACGGTCTCAATCCAAGGGAGGAACATCAAATGGACCAAATTTGGGAACCGGAAGAGGTAAGGAGTCCGAAATGTACCTCTGTGACTCCACATTGTGGAAACTCACTTGTAGTGTATAAGATGAACTAGATGGACCCATACTTACCCAAACATGGATTAATAGGTTCTCCACATTACTATGAGGACAAACATGAGTGAAACGGTCTCAATCCAAGGGAGGAACATCAAATGGACCAAATTTGGGAACCGGAAGAGGTAAGGAGTCCGAAATGTACCTCTGTGACTCCACATTGTGGAAACTCACTTGTAGTGTATAAGATGAACTAGATGGACCCATACTTACCCAAACATGGATTAATAGCTTCTACAATGACTATGAGGACAAGA
>CACVBM020000464.1:0-13479 GCA_902728155.2 Microthlaspi erraticum | reverse complement strand
CCTATTAATCCATGTTTGGATAAGTATGGGTCCATCTAGTTCATCTTATACACTACAAGTGAGTTTCCACAATGTGGAGTCACAGAGGTACATTTCGGACTCCTTACCTCTTCCGGTTCCCAAATTAGGTCCATTTGATGTTCCTCCCTTGGATTGAGACCGTTTCACTCATGTTTGTCCTCATAGTCATGTGTAGAACCTATTAATCCATGTTTGGATAAGTATGGGTCCATCTAGTTCATCTTATACACTACAAGTGAGTTTCCACAATGTGGAGTCACAGAGGTACATTTCGGACTCCTTACCTCTTCCGGTTCCCAAATTAGGTCCATTTGATGTTCCTCCCTTGGATTGAGACCGTTTCACTCATGTTTGTCCTCATAGTCATGTGTAGAACCTATTAATCCATGTTTGGATAAGTATGGGTCCATCTAGTTCATCTTATACACTACAAGTGAGTTTCCACAATGTGGAGTCACAGAGGTACATTTCGGACTCCTTACCTCTTCCGGTTCCCAAATTAGGTCCATTTGATGTTCCTCCCTTGGATTGAGACCGTTTCACTCATGTTTGTCCTCATAGTCATGTGGAACCTATTAATCCATGTTTGGATAAGTATGGGTCCATCTAGTTCATCTTATACACTACAAGTGAGTTTCCACAATGTGGAGTCACAGAGGTACATTTCGGACTCCTTACCTCTTCCGGTTCCCAAATTAGGTCCATTTGATGTTCCTCCCTTGGATTGAGACCGTTTCACTCATGTTTGTCCTCATAGTCATGTGTAGAACCTATTAATCCATGTTTGGATAAGTATGGGTCCATCTAGTTCATCTTATACACTACAAGTGAGTTTCCACAATGTGGAGTCACAGAGGTACATTTCGGACTCCTTACCTCTTCCGGTTCCCAAATTAGGTCCATTTGATGTTCCTCCCTTGGATTGAGACCGTTTCACTCATATAGTCATGTGTAGAACCTATTAATCCATGTTTGGATAAGTATGGGTCCATCTAGTTCATCTTATACACTACAAGTGAGTTTCCACAATGTGGAGTCACAGAGGTACATTTCGGACTCCTTACCTCTTCCGGTTCCCAAATTAGGTCCATTTGATGTTCCTCCCTTGGATTGAGACCGTTTCACTCATGTTTGTCCTCATAGTCATGTGTAGAACCTATTAATCCATGTTTGGATAAGTATGGGTCCATCTAGTTCATCTTATACACTACAAGTGAGTTTCCTCAATGTGGAGTCACAGAGGTACATTTCGGACTCCTTACCTCTTCCGGTTCCCAAATTAGGTCCATTTGATGTTCCTCCCTTGGATTGAGACCGTTTCACTCATGTTTGTCCTCATAGTCATGTGTAGAACCTATTAATCCATGTTTGGATAAGTATGGGTCCATCTAGTTCATCTTATACACTACAAGTGAGTTTCCTCAATGTGGAGTCACAGAGGTACATTTCGGACTCCTTACCTCTTCCGGTTCCCAAATTAGGTCCATTTGATGTTCCTCCCTTGGATTGAGACCGTTTCACTCATGTTTGTCCTCATAGTCATGTGGAGAACCTATTAATCCATGTTTGGATAAGTATGGGTCCATCTAGTTCATCTTATACACTACAAGTGAGTTTCCACAATGTGGAGTCACAGAGGTACATTTCGGACTCCTTACCTCTTCCGGTTCCCAAATTAGGTCCATTTGATGTTCCTCCCTTGGATTGAGACCGTTTCACTCATGTTTGTCCTCATAGTCATGTGTAGAACCTATTAATCCATGTTTGGATAAGTATGGGTCCATCTAGTTCATCTTATACACTACAAGTGAGTTTCCACAATGTGGAGTCACAGAGGTACATTTCGGACTCCTTACCTCTTCCGGTTCCCAAATTAGGTCCATTTGATGTTCCTCCCTTGGATTGAGACCGTTTCACTCATGTTTGTCCTCATAGTCATGTGGAGAACCTATTAATCCATGTTTGGATAAGTATGGGTCCATCTAGTTCATCTTATACACTACAAGTGAGTTTCCTCAATGTGGAGTCACAGAGTACATTTCGGACTCCTTACCTCTTCCGGTTCCCAAATTAGGTCCATTTGATGTTCCTCCCTTGGATTGAGACCGTTTCACTCATGTTTGTCCTCATAGTCATGTGTAGAACCTATTAATCCATGTTTGGATAAGTATGGGTCCATCTAGTTCATCTTATACACTACAAGTGAGTTTCCTCAATGTGGAGTCACAGAGGTACATTTCGGACTCCTTACCTCTTCCGGTTCCCAAATTAGGTCCATTTGATGTTCCTCCCTTGGATTGAGACCGTTTCACTCATGTTTGTCCTCATAGTCATGTGGAGAACCTATTAATCCATGTTTGGATAAGTATGGGTCCATCTAGTTCATCTTATACACTACAAGTGAGTTTCCACAATGTGGAGTCACAGAGGTACATTTCGGACTCCTTACCTCTTCCGGTTCCCAAATTAGGTCCATTTGATGTTCCTCCCTTGGATTGAGACCGTTTCACTCATGTTTGTCCTCATAGTCATGTGTAGAACCTATTAATCCATGTTTGGGTAAGTATGGGTCCATCTAGTTCATCTTATACACTACAAGTGAGTTTCCACAATGTGGAGTCACAGAGGTACATTTCGGACTCCTTACCTCTTCCGGTTCCCAAATTAGGTCCATTTGATGTTCCTCCCTTGGATTGAGACCGTTTCACTCATGTTTGTCCTCATAGTCATGTGTAGAACCTATTAATCCATGTTTGGGTAAGTATGGGTCCATCTAGTTCATCTTATACACTACAAGTGAGTTTCCACAATGTGGAGTCACAGAGGTACATTTCGGACTCCTTACCTCTTCCGGTTCCCAAATTAGGTCCATTTGATGTTCCTCCCTTGGATTGAGACCGTTTCACTCATGTTTGTCCTCATAGTCATGTGTAGAACCTATTAATCCATGTTTGGGTAAGTATGGGTCCATCTAGTTCATCTTATACACTACAAGTGAGTTTCCACAATGTGGAGTCACAGAGGTACATTTCGGACTCCTTACCTCTTCCGGTTCCCAAATTAGGTCCATTTGATGTTCCTCCCTTGGATTGAGACCGTTTCACTCATGTTTGTCCTCATAGTCATGTGTAGAACCTATTAATCCATGTTTGGGTAAGTATGGGTCCATCTAGTTCATCTTATACACTACAAGTGAGTTTCCACAATGTGGAGTCACAGAGGTACATTTCGGACTCCTTACCTCTTCCGGTTCCCAAATTAGGTCCATTTGATGTTCCTCCCTTGGATTGAGACCGTTTCACTCATGTTTGTCCTCATAGTCATGTGTAGAACCTATTAATCCATGTTTGGGTAAGTATGGGTCCATCTAGTTCATCTTATACACTACAAGTGAGTTTCCACAATGTGGAGTCACAGAGGTACATTTCGGACTCCTTACCTCTTCCGGTTCCCAAATTAGGTCCATTTGATGTTCCTCCCTTGGATTGAGACCGTTTCACTCATGTTTGTCCTCATAGTCATGTGTAGAACCTATTAATCCATGTTTGGGTAAGTATGGGTCCATCTAGTTCATCTTATACACTACAAGTGAGTTTCCACAATGTGGAGTCACAGAGGTACATTTCGGACTCCTTACCTCTTCCGGTTCCCAAATTAGGTCCATTTGATGTTCCTCCCTTGGATTGAGACCGTTTCACTCATGTTTGTCCTCATAGTCATGTGTAGAACCTATTAATCCATGTTTGGGTAAGTATGGGTCCATCTAGTTCATCTTATACACTACAAGTGAGTTTCCACAATGTGGAGTCACAGAGGTACATTTCGGACTCCTTACCTCTTCCGGTTCCCAAATTAGGTCCATTTGATGTTCCTCCCTTGGATTGAGACCGTTTCACTCATGTTTGTCCTCATAGTCATGTGTAGAACCTATTAATCCATGTTTGGGTAAGTATGGGTCCATCTAGTTCATCTTATACACTACAAGTGAGTTTCCACAATGTGGAGTCACAGAGGTACATTTCGGACTCCTTACCTCTTCCGGTTCCCAAATTAGGTCCATTTGATGTTCCTCCCTTGGATTGAGACCGTTTCACTCATGTTTGTCCTCATAGTCATGTGTAGAACCTATTAATCCATGTTTGGATAAGTATGGGTCCATCTAGTTCATCTTATACACTACAAGTGAGTTTCCACAATGTGGAGTCACAGAGGTACATTTCGGACTCCTTACCTCTTCCGGTTCCCAAATTAGGTCCATTTGATGTTCCTCCCTTGGATTGAGACCGTTTCACTCATGTTTGTCCTCATAGTCATGTGTAGAACCTATTAATCCATGTTTGGATAAGTATGGGTCCATCTAGTTCATCTTATACACTACAAGTGAGTTTCCACAATGTGGAGTCACAGAGGTACATTTCGGACTCCTTACCTCTTCCGGTTCCCAAATTAGGTCCATTTGATGTTCCTCCCTTGGATTGAGACCGTTTCACTCATGTTTGTCCTCATAGTCATGTGTAGAACCTATTAATCCATGTTTGGGTAAGTATGGGTCCATCTAGTTCATCTTATACACTACAAGTGAGTTTCCACAATGTGGAGTCACAGAGGTACATTTCGGACTCCTTACCTCTTCCGGTTCCCAAATTAGGTCCATTTGATGTTCCTCCCTTGGATTGAGACCGTTTCACTCATGTTTGTCCTCATAGTCATGTGTAGAACCTATTAATCCATGTTTGGGTAAGTATGGGTCCATCTAGTTCATCTTATACACTACAAGTGAGTTTCCACAATGTGGAGTCACAGAGGTACATTTCGGACTCCTTACCTCTTCCGGTTCCCAAATTAGGTCCATTTGATGTTCCTCCCTTGGATTGAGACCGTTTCACTCATGTTTGTCCTCATAGTCATGTGTAGAACCTATTAATCCATGTTTGGATAAGTATGGGTCCATCTAGTTCATCTTATACACTACAAGTGAGTTTCCACAATGTGGAGTCACAGAGGTACATTTCGGACTCCTTACCTCTTCCGGTTCCCAAATTAGGTCCATTTGATGTTCCTCCCTTGGATTGAGACCGTTTCACTCATGTTTGTCCTCATAGTCATGTGTAGAACCTATTAATCCATGTTTGGATAAGTATGGGTCCATCTAGTTCATCTTATACACTACAAGTGAGTTTCCACAATGTGGAGTCACAGAGGTACATTTCGGACTCCTTACCTCTTCCGGTTCCCAAATTAGGTCCATTTGATGTTCCTCCCTTGGATTGAGACCGTTTCACTCATGTTTGTCCTCATAGTCATGTGTAGAACCTATTAATCCATGTTTGGATAAGTATGGGTCCATCTAGTTCATCTTATACACTACAAGTGAGTTTCCACAATGTGGAGTCACAGAGGTACATTTCGGACTCCTTACCTCTTCCGGTTCCCAAATTAGGTCCATTTGATGTTCCTCCCTTGGATTGAGACCGTTTCACTCATGTTTGTCCTCATAGTCATGTGTAGAACCTATTAATCCATGTTTGGATAAGTATGGGTCCATCTAGTTCATCTTATACACTACAAGTGAGTTTCCACAATGTGGAGTCACAGAGGTACATTTCGGACTCCTTACCTCTTCCGGTTCCCAAATTAGGTCCATTTGATGTTCCTCCCTTGGATTGAGACCGTTTCACTCATGTTTGTCCTCATAGTCATGTGTAGAACCTATTAATCCATGTTTGGGTAAGTATGGGTCCATCTAGTTCATCTTATACACTACAAGTGAGTTTCCACAATGTGGAGTCACAGAGGTACATTTCGGACTCCTTACCTCTTCCGGTTCCCAAATTAGGTCCATTTGATGTTCCTCCCTTGGATTGAGACCGTTTCACTCATGTTTGTCCTCATAGTCATGTGTAGAACCTATTAATCCATGTTTGGATAAGTATGGGTCCATCTAGTTCATCTTATACACTACAAGTGAGTTTCCACAATGTGGAGTCACAGAGGTACATTTCGGACTCCTTACCTCTTCCGGTTCCCAAATTAGGTCCATTTGATGTTCCTCCCTTGGATTGAGACCGTTTCACTCATGTTTGTCCTCATAGTCATGTGTAGAACCTATTAATCCATGTTTGGATAAGTATGGGTCCATCTAGTTCATCTTATACACTACAAGTGAGTTTCCACAATGTGGAGTCACAGAGGTACATTTCGGACTCCTTACCTCTTCCGGTTCCCAAATTAGGTCCATTTGATGTTCCTCCCTTGGATTGAGACCGTTTCACTCATGTTTGTCCTCATAGTCATGTGTAGAACCTATTAATCCATGTTTGGGTAAGTATGGGTCCATCTAGTTCATCTTATACACTACAAGTGAGTTTCCACAATGTGGAGTCACAGAGGTACATTTCGGACTCCTTACCTCTTCCGGTTCCCAAATTAGGTCCATTTGATGTTCCTCCCTTGGATTGAGACCGTTTCACTCATGTTTGTCCTCATAGTCATGTGTAGAACCTATTAATCCATGTTTGGTAAGTATGGGTCCATCTAGTTCATCTTATACACTACAAGTGAGTTTCCACAATGTGGAGTCACAGAGGTACATTTCGGACTCCTTACCTCTTCCGGTTCCCAAATTAGGTCCATTTGATGTTCCTCCCTTGGATTGAGACCGTTTCACTCATGTTTGTCCTCATAGTCATGTGTAGAACCTATTAATCCATGTTTGGGTAAGTATGGGTCCATCTAGTTCATCTTATACACTACAAGTGAGTTTCCACAATGTGGAGTCACAGAGGTACATTTCGGACTCCTTACCTCTTCCGGTTCCCAAATTAGGTCCATTTGATGTTCCTCCCTTGGATTGAGACCGTTTCACTCATGTTTGTCCTCATAGTCATGTGTAGAACCTATTAATCCATGTTTGGTAAGTATGGGTCCATCTAGTTCATCTTATACACTACAAGTGAGTTTCCACAATGTGGAGTCACAGAGGTACATTTCGGACTCCTTACCTCTTCCGGTTCCCAAATTAGGTCCATTTGATGTTCCTCCCTTGGATTGAGACCGTTTCACTCATGTTTGTCCTCATAGTCATGTGTAGAACCTATTAATCCATGTTTGGTAAGTATGGGTCCATCTAGTTCATCTTATACACTACAAGTGAGTTTCCACAATGTGGAGTCACAGAGGTACATTTCGGACTCCTTACCTCTTCCGGTTCCCAAATTAGGTCCATTTGATGTTCCTCCCTTGGATTGAGACCGTTTCACTCATGTTTGTCCTCATAGTCATGTGTAGAACCTATTAATCCATGTTTGGTAAGTATGGGTCCATCTAGTTCATCTTATACACTACAAGTGAGTTTCCACAATGTGGAGTCACAGAGGTACATTTCGGACTCCTTACCTCTTCCGGTTCCCAAATTAGGTCCATTTGATGTTCCTCCCTTGGATTGAGACCGTTTCACTCATGTTTGTCCTCATAGTCATGTGTAGAACCTATTAATCCATGTTTGGTAAGTATGGGTCCATCTAGTTCATCTTATACACTACAAGTGAGTTTCCACAATGTGGAGTCACAGAGGTACATTTCGGACTCCTTACCTCTTCCGGTTCCCAAATTAGGTCCATTTGATGTTCCTCCCTTGGATTGAGACCGTTTCACTCATGTTTGTCCTCATAGTCATGTGTAGAACCTATTAATCCATGTTTGGTAAGTATGGGTCCATCTAGTTCATCTTATACACTACAAGTGAGTTTCCACAATGTGGAGTCACAGAGGTACATTTCGGACTCCTTACCTCTTCCGGTTCCCAAATTAGGTCCATTTGATGTTCCTCCCTTGGATTGAGACCGTTTCACTCATGTTTGTCCTCATAGTCATGTGTAGAACCTATTAATCCATGTTTGGTAAGTATGGGTCCATCTAGTTCATCTTATACACTACAAGTGAGTTTCCACAATGTGGAGTCACAGAGGTACATTTCGGACTCCTTACCTCTTCCGGTTCCCAAATTAGGTCCATTTGATGTTCCTCCCTTGGATTGAGACCGTTTCACTCATGTTTGTCCTCATAGTCATGTGTAGAACCTATTAATCCATGTTTGGATAAGTATGGGTCCATCTAGTTCATCTTATACACTACAAGTGAGTTTCCACAATGTGGAGTCACAGAGGTACATTTCGGACTCCTTACCTCTTCCGGTTCCCAAATTAGGTCCATTTGATGTTCCTCCCTTGGATTGAGACCGTTTCACTCATGTTTGTCCTCATAGTCATGTGTAGAACCTATTAATCCATGTTTGGTAAGTATGGGTCCATCTAGTTCATCTTATACACTACAAGTGAGTTTCCACAATGTGGAGTCACAGAGGTACATTTCGGACTCCTTACCTCTTCCGGTTCCCAAATTAGGTCCATTTGATGTTCCTCCCTTGGATTGAGACCGTTTCACTCATGTTTGTCCTCATAGTCATGTGTAGAACCTATTAATCCATGTTTGGTAAGTATGGGTCCATCTAGTTCATCTTATACACTACAAGTGAGTTTCCACAATGTGGAGTCACAGAGGTACATTTCGGACTCCTTACCTCTTCCGGTTCCCAAATTAGGTCCATTTGATGTTCCTCCCTTGGATTGAGACCGTTTCACTCATGTTTGTCCTCATAGTCATGTGTAGAACCTATTAATCCATGTTTGGGTAAGTATGGGTCCATCTAGTTCATCTTATACACTACAAGTGAGTTTCCACAATGTGGAGTCACAGAGGTACATTTCGGACTCCTTACCTCTTCCGGTTCCCAAATTAGGTCCATTTGATGTTCCTCCCTTGGATTGAGACCGTTTCACTCATGTTTGTCCTCATAGTCATGTGTAGAACCTATTAATCCATTTGGATAAGTATGGGTCCATCTAGTTCATCTTATACACTACAAGTGAGTTTCCACAATGTGGAGTCACAGAGGTACATTTCGGACTCCTTACCTCTTCCGGTTCCCAAATTAGGTCCATTTGATGTTCCTCCCTTGGATTGAGACCGTTTCACTCATGTTTGTCCTCATAGTCATGTGTAGAACCTATTAATCCATGTTTGGTAAGTATGGGTCCATCTAGTTCATCTTATACACTACAAGTGAGTTTCCACAATGTGGAGTCACAGAGGTACATTTCGGACTCCTTACCTCTTCCGGTTCCCAAATTAGGTCCATTTGATGTTCCTCCCTTGGATTGAGACCGTTTCACTCATGTTTGTCCTCATAGTCATGTGTAGAACCTATTAATCCATGTTTGGGTAAGTATGGGTCCATCTAGTTCATCTTATACACTACAAGTGAGTTTCCACAATGTGGAGTCACAGAGGTACATTTCGGACTCCTTACCTCTTCCGGTTCCCAAATTAGGTCCATTTGATGTTCCTCCCTTGGATTGAGACCGTTTCACTCATGTTTGTCCTCATAGTCATGTGTAGAACCTATTAATCCATGTTTGGGTAAGTATGGGTCCATCTAGTTCATCTTATACACTACAAGTGAGTTTCCACAATGTGGAGTCACAGAGGTACATTTCGGACTCCTTACCTCTTCCGGTTCCCAAATTAGGTCCATTTGATGTTCCTCCCTTGGATTGAGACCGTTTCACTCATGTTTGTCCTCATAGTCATGTGTAGAACCTATTAATCCATGTTTGGGTAAGTATGGGTCCATCTAGTTCATCTTATACACTACAAGTGAGTTTCCACAATGTGGAGTCACAGAGGTACATTTCGGACTCCTTACCTCTTCCGGTTCCCAAATTAGGTCCATTTGATGTTCCTCCCTTGGATTGAGACCGTTTCACTCATGTTTGTCCTCATAGTCATGTGTAGAACCTATTAATCCATGTTTGGGTAAGTATGGGTCCATCTAGTTCATCTTATACACTACAAGTGAGTTTCCACAATGTGGAGTCACAGAGGTACATTTCGGACTCCTTACCTCTTCCGGTTCCCAAATTAGGTCCATTTGATGTTCCTCCCTTGGATTGAGACCGTTTCACTCATGTTTGTCCTCATAGTCATGTGTAGAACCTATTAATCCATGTTTGGGTAAGTATGGGTCCATCTAGTTCATCTTATACACTACAAGTGAGTTTCCACAATGTGGAGTCACAGAGGTACATTTCGGACTCCTTACCTCTTCCGGTTCCCAAATTAGGTCCATTTGATGTTCCTCCCTTGGATTGAGACCGTTTCACTCATGTTTGTCCTCATAGTCATGTGTAGAACCTATTAATCCATGTTTGGATAAGTATGGGTCCATCTAGTTCATCTTATACACTACAAGTGAGTTTCCACAATGTGGAGTCACAGAGGTACATTTCGGACTCCTTACCTCTTCCGGTTCCCAAATTAGGTCCATTTGATGTTCCTCCCTTGGATTGAGACCGTTTCACTCATGTTTGTCCTCATAGTCATGTGTAGAACCTATTAATCCATGTTTGGGTAAGTATGGGTCCATCTAGTTCATCTTATACACTACAAGTGAGTTTCCACAATGTGGAGTCACAGAGGTACATTTCGGACTCCTTACCTCTTCCGGTTCCCAAATTAGGTCCATTTGATGTTCCTCCCTTGGATTGAGACCGTTTCACTCATGTTTGTCCTCATAGTCATGTGTAGAACCTATTAATCCATGTTTGGGTAAGTATGGGTCCATCTAGTTCATCTTATACACTACAAGTGAGTTTCCACAATGTGGAGTCACAGAGGTACATTTCGGACTCCTTACCTCTTCCGGTTCCCAAATTAGGTCCATTTGATGTTCCTCCCTTGGATTGAGACCGTTTCACTCATGTTTGTCCTCATAGTCATGTGTAGAACCTATTAATCCATGTTTGGGTAAGTATGGGTCCATCTAGTTCATCTTATACACTACAAGTGAGTTTCCACAATGTGGAGTCACAGAGGTACATTTCGGACTCCTTACCTCTTCCGGTTCCCAAATTAGGTCCATTTGATGTTCCTCCCTTGGATTGAGACCGTTTCACTCATGTTTGTCCTCATAGTCATGTGTAGAACCTATTAATCCATGTTTGGGTAAGTATGGGTCCATCTAGTTCATCTTATACACTACAAGTGAGTTTCCACAATGTGGAGTCACAGAGGTACATTTCGGACTCCTTACCTCTTCCGGTTCCCAAATTAGGTCCATTTGATGTTCCTCCCTTGGATTGAGACCGTTTCACTCATGTTTGTCCTCATAGTCATGTGTAGAACCTATTAATCCATGTTTGGGTAAGTATGGGTCCATCTAGTTCATCTTATACACTACAAGTGAGTTTCCACAATGTGGAGTCACAGAGGTACATTTCGGACTCCTTACCTCTTCCGGTTCCCAAATTAGGTCCATTTGATGTTCCTCCCTTGGATTGAGACCGTTTCACTCATGTTTGTCCTCATAGTCATGTGTAGAACCTATTAATCCATGTTTGGGTAAGTATGGGTCCATCTAGTTCATCTTATACACTACAAGTGAGTTTCCACAATGTGGAGTCACAGAGGTACATTTCGGACTCCTTACCTCTTCCGGTTCCCAAATTAGGTCCATTTGATGTTCCTCCCTTGGATTGAGACCGTTTCACTCATGTTTGTCCTCATAGTCATGTGTAGAACCTATTAATCCATGTTTGGGTAAGTATGGGTCCATCTAGTTCATCTTATACACTACAAGTGAGTTTCCACAATGTGGAGTCACAGAGGTACATTTCGGACTCCTTACCTCTTCCGGTTCCCAAATTAGGTCCATTTGATGTTCCTCCCTTGGATTGAGACCGTTTCACTCATGTTTGTCCTCATAGTCATGTGTAGAACCTATTAATCCATGTTTGGGTAAGTATGGGTCCATCTAGTTCATCTTATACACTACAAGTGAGTTTCCACAATGTGGAGTCACAGAGGTACATTTCGGACTCCTTACCTCTTCCGGTTCCCAAATTAGGTCCATTTGATGTTCCTCCCTTGGATTGAGACCGTTTCACTCATGTTTGTCCTCATAGTCATGTGTAGAACCTATTAATCCATGTTTGGGTAAGTATGGGTCCATCTAGTTCATCTTATACACTACAAGTGAGTTTCCACAATGTGGAGTCACAGAGGTACATTTCGGACTCCTTACCTCTTCCGGTTCCCAAATTAGGTCCATTTGATGTTCCTCCCTTGGATTGAGACCGTTTCACTCATGTTTGTCCTCATAGTCATGTGTAGAACCTATTAATCCATGTTTGGGTAAGTATGGGTCCATCTAGTTCATCTTATACACTACAAGTGAGTTTCCACAATGTGGAGTCACAGAGGTACATTTCGGACTCCTTACCTCTTCCGGTTCCCAAATTAGGTCCATTTGATGTTCCTCCCTTGGATTGAGACCGTTTCACTCATGTTTGTCCTCATAGTCATGTGTAGAACCTATTAATCCATGTTTGGGTAAGTATGGGTCCATCTAGTTCATCTTATACACTACAAGTGAGTTTCCACAATGTGGAGTCACAGAGGTACATTTCGGACTCCTTACCTCTTCCGGTTCCCAAATTAGGTCCATTTGATGTTCCTCCCTTGGATTGAGACCGTTTCACTCATGTTTGTCCTCATAGTCATGTGTAGAACCTATTAATCCATGTTTGGGTAAGTATGGGTCCATCTAGTTCATCTTATACACTACAAGTGAGTTTCCACAATGTGGAGTCACAGAGGTACATTTCGGACTCCTTACCTCTTCCGGTTCCCAAATTAGGTCCATTTGATGTTCCTCCCTTGGATTGAGACCGTTTCACTCATGTTTGTCCTCATAGTCATGTGTAGAACCTATTAATCCATGTTTGGTAAGTATGGGTCCATCTAGTTCATCTTATACACTACAAGTGAGTTTCCACAATGTGGAGTCACAGAGGTACATTTCGGACTCCTTACCTCTTCCGGTTCCCAAATTAGGTCCATTTGATGTTCCTCCCTTGGATTGAGACCGTTTCACTCATGTTTGTCCTCATAGTCATGTGTAGAACCTATTAATCCATGTTTGGGTAAGTATGGGTCCATCTAGTTCATCTTATACACTACAAGTGAGTTTCCACAATGTGGAGTCACAGAGGTACATTTCGGACTCCTTACCTCTTCCGGTTCCCAAATTAGGTCCATTTGATGTTCCTCCCTTGGATTGAGACCGTTTCACTCATGTTTGTCCTCATAGTCATGTGTAGAACCTATTAATCCATGTTTGGGTAAGTATGGGTCCATCTAGTTCATCTTATACACTACAAGTGAGTTTCCACAATGTGGAGTCACAGAGGTACATTTCGGACTCCTTACCTCTTCCGGTTCCCAAATTAGGTCCATTTGATGTTCCTCCCTTGGATTGAGACCGTTTCACTCATGTTTGTCCTCATAGTCATGTGTAGAACCTATTAATCCAGTATGGGTCCATCTAGACAAGTGAGTTTC
>CACVBM020000463.1:0-13479 GCA_902728155.2 Microthlaspi erraticum | reverse complement strand
AATGGACCTAATTTGGGAACCGGAAGAGGTAAGGAGTCCGAAATGTACCTCTGTGACTCCAGATTGAGGAAACTCACTTGTAGTGTATAAGATGAACTAGAGTTCCATACTTACCCAAACATGGATTAATAGCTTCTACACATGACTATGAGGACAAACATGACTGAAACGGTCTCAATCCAAGGGAGGAACATCAAATGGACCTAATTTGGGAACCGGAAGAGGTAAGGAGTCCGAAATGTACCTCTGTGACTCCAGATTGAGGAAACTCACTTGTAGTGTATAAGATGAACTAGATAGTTCCATACTTACCCAAACATGGATTAATAGCTTCTACACATGACTATGAGGACAAACATGACTGAAACGGTCTCAATCCAAGGGAGGAACATCAAATGGACCTAATTTGGGAACCGGAAGAGGTAAGGAGTCCGAAATGTACCTCTGTGACTCCAGATTGAGGAAACTCACTTGTAGTGTATAAGATGAACTAGATAGTTCCATACTTACCCAAACATGGATTAATAGCTTCTACACATGACTATGAGGACAAACATGACTGAAACGGTCTCAATCCAAGGGAGGAACATCAAATGGACCTAATTTGGGAACCGGAAGAGGTAAGGAGTCCGAAATGTACCTCTGTGACTCCAGATTGAGGAAACTCACTTGTAGTGTATAAGATGAACTAGATGGTTCCATACTTACCCAAACATGGATTAATAGCTTCTACACATGACTATGAGGACAAACATGACTGAAACGGTCTCAATCCAAGGGAGGAACATCAAATGGACCTAATTTGGGAACCGGAAGAGGTAAGGAGTCCGAAATGTACCTCTGTGACTCCAGATTGAGGAAACTCACTTGTAGTGTATAAGATGAACTAGATGGTTCCATACTTACCCAAACATGGATTAATAGCTTCTACACATGACTATGAGGACAAACATGACTGAAACGGTCTCAATCCAAGGGAGGAACATCAAATGGACCTAATTTGGGAACCGGAAGAGGTAAGGAGTCCGAAATGTACCTCTGTGACTCCAGATTGAGGAAACTCACTTGTAGTGTATAAGATGAACTAGATAGTTCCATACTTACCCAAACATGGATTAATAGCTTCTACACATGACTATGAGGACAAACATGACTGAAACGGTCTCAATCCAAGGGAGGAACATCAAATGGACCTAATTTGGGAACCGGAAGAGGTAAGGAGTCCGAAATGTACCTCTGTGACTCCAGATTGAGGAAACTCACTTGTAGTGTATAAGATGAACTAGATGGTTCCATACTTACCCAAACATGGATTAATAGCTTCTACACATGACTATGAGGACAAACATGACTGAAACGGTCTCAATCCAAGGGAGGAACATCAAATGGACCTAATTTGGGAACCGGAAGAGGTAAGGAGTCCGAAATGTACCTCTGTGACTCCAGATTGAGGAAACTCACTTGTAGTGTATAAGATGAACTAGAAGTTCCATACTTACCCAAACATGGATTAATAGCTTCTACACATGACTATGAGGACAAACATGACTGAAACGGTCTCAATCCAAGGGAGGAACATCAAATGGACCTAATTTGGGAACCGGAAGAGGTAAGGAGTCCGAAATGTACCTCTGTGACTCCAGATTGAGGAAACTCACTTGTAGTGTATAAGATGAACTAGATAGTTCCATACTTACCCAAACATGGATTAATAGCTTCTACACATGACTATGAGGACAAACATGACTGAAACGGTCTCAATCCAAGGGAGGAACATCAAATGGACCTAATTTGGGAACCGGAAGAGGTAAGGAGTCCGAAATGTACCTCTGTGACTCCAGATTGAGGAAACTCACTTGTAGTGTATAAGATGAACTAGAGTTCCATACTTACCCAAACATGGATTAATAGCTTCTACACATGACTATGAGGACAAACATGACTGAAACGGTCTCAATCCAAGGGAGGAACATCAAATGGACCTAATTTGGGAACCGGAAGAGGTAAGGAGTCCGAAATGTACCTCTGTGACTCCAGATTGAGGAAACTCACTTGTAGTGTATAAGATGAACTAGATGGTTCCATACTTACCCAAACATGGATTAATAGCTTCTACACATGACTATGAGGACAAACATGACTGAAACGGTCTCAATCCAAGGGAGGAACATCAAATGGACCTAATTTGGGAACCGGAAGAGGTAAGGAGTCCGAAATGTACCTCTGTGACTCCAGATTGAGGAAACTCACTTGTAGTGTATAAGATGAACTAGATGGTTCCATACTTACCCAAACATGGATTAATAGCTTCTACACATGACTATGAGGACAAACATGACTGAAACGGTCTCAATCCAAGGGAGGAACATCAAATGGACCTAATTTGGGAACCGGAAGAGGTAAGGAGTCCGAAATGTACCTCTGTGACTCCAGATTGAGGAAACTCACTTGTAGTGTATAAGATGAACTAGATGGTTCCATACTTACCCAAACATGGATTAATAGCTTCTACACATGACTATGAGGACAAACATGACTGAAACGGTCTCAATCCAAGGGAGGAACATCAAATGGACCTAATTTGGGAACCGGAAGAGGTAAGGAGTCCGAAATGTACCTCTGTGACTCCAGATTGAGGAAACTCACTTGTAGTGTATAAGATGAACTAGATGGTTCCATACTTACCCAAACATGGATTAATAGCTTCTACACATGACTATGAGGACAAACATGACTGAAACGGTCTCAATCCAAGGGAGGAACATCAAATGGACCTAATTTGGGAACCGGAAGAGGTAAGGAGTCCGAAATGTACCTCTGTGACTCCAGATTGAGGAAACTCACTTGTAGTGTATAAGATGAACTAGATGGTTCCATACTTACCCAAACATGGATTAATAGCTTCTACACATGACTATGAGGACAAACATGACTGAAACGGTCTCAATCCAAGGGAGGAACATCAAATGGACCTAATTTGGGAACCGGAAGAGGTAAGGAGTCCGAAATGTACCTCTGTGACTCCAGATTGAGGAAACTCACTTGTAGTGTATAAGATGAACTAGATGGTTCCATACTTACCCAAACATGGATTAATAGCTTCTACACATGACTATGAGGACAAACATGACTGAAACGGTCTCAATCCAAGGGAGGAACATCAAATGGACCTAATTTGGGAACCGGAAGAGGTAAGGAGTCCGAAATGTACCTCTGTGACTCCAGATTGAGGAAACTCACTTGTAGTGTATAAGATGAACTAGATGGTTCCATACTTACCCAAACATGGATTAATAGCTTCTACACATGACTATGAGGACAAACATGACTGAAACGGTCTCAATCCAAGGGAGGAACATCAAATGGACCTAATTTGGGAACCGGAAGAGGTAAGGAGTCCGAAATGTACCTCTGTGACTCCAGATTGAGGAAACTCACTTGTAGTGTATAAGATGAACTAGATGGTTCCATACTTACCCAAACATGGATTAATAGCTTCTACACATGACTATGAGGACAAACATGACTGAAACGGTCTCAATCCAAGGGAGGAACATCAAATGGACCTAATTTGGGAACCGGAAGAGGTAAGGAGTCCGAAATGTACCTCTGTGACTCCAGATTGAGGAAACTCACTTGTAGTGTATAAGATGAACTAGATGGTTCCATACTTACCCAAACATGGATTAATAGCTTCTACACATGACTATGAGGACAAACATGACTGAAACGGTCTCAATCCAAGGGAGGAACATCAAATGGACCTAATTTGGGAACCGGAAGAGGTAAGGAGTCCGAAATGTACCTCTGTGACTCCAGATTGAGGAAACTCACTTGTAGTGTATAAGATGAACTAGATGGTTCCATACTTACCCAAACATGGATTAATAGCTTCTACACATGACTATGAGGACAAACATGACTGAAACGGTCTCAATCCAAGGGAGGAACATCAAATGGACCTAATTTGGGAACCGGAAGAGGTAAGGAGTCCGAAATGTACCTCTGTGACTCCAGATTGAGGAAACTCACTTGTAGTGTATAAGATGAACTAGATGGTTCCATACTTACCCAAACATGGATTAATAGCTTCTACACATGACTATGAGGACAAACATGACTGAAACGGTCTCAATCCAAGGGAGGAACATCAAATGGACCTAATTTGGGAACCGGAAGAGGTAAGGAGTCCGAAATGTACCTCTGTGACTCCAGATTGAGGAAACTCACTTGTAGTGTATAAGATGAACTAGATGGTTCCATACTTACCCAAACATGGATTAATAGCTTCTACACATGACTATGAGGACAAACATGACTGAAACGGTCTCAATCCAAGGGAGGAACATCAAATGGACCTAATTTGGGAACCGGAAGAGGTAAGGAGTCCGAAATGTACCTCTGTGACTCCAGATTGAGGAAACTCACTTGTAGTGTATAAGATGAACTAGATGGTTCCATACTTACCCAAACATGGATTAATAGCTTCTACACATGACTATGAGGACAAACATGACTGAAACGGTCTCAATCCAAGGGAGGAACATCAAATGGACCTAATTTGGGAACCGGAAGAGGTAAGGAGTCCGAAATGTACCTCTGTGACTCCAGATTGAGGAAACTCACTTGTAGTGTATAAGATGAACTAGATGGTTCCATACTTACCCAAACATGGATTAATAGCTTCTACACATGACTATGAGGACAAACATGACTGAAACGGTCTCAATCCAAGGGAGGAACATCAAATGGACCTAATTTGGGAACCGGAAGAGGTAAGGAGTCCGAAATGTACCTCTGTGACTCCAGATTGAGGAAACTCACTTGTAGTGTATAAGATGAACTAGATGGTTCCATACTTACCCAAACATGGATTAATAGCTTCTACACATGACTATGAGGACAAACATGACTGAAACGGTCTCAATCCAAGGGAGGAACATCAAATGGACCTAATTTGGGAACCGGAAGAGGTAAGGAGTCCGAAATGTACCTCTGTGACTCCAGATTGAGGAAACTCACTTGTAGTGTATAAGATGAACTAGATGGTTCCATACTTACCCAAACATGGATTAATAGCTTCTACACATGACTATGAGGACAAACATGACTGAAACGGTCTCAATCCAAGGGAGGAACATCAAATGGACCTAATTTGGGAACCGGAAGAGGTAAGGAGTCCGAAATGTACCTCTGTGACTCCAGATTGAGGAAACTCACTTGTAGTGTATAAGATGAACTAGATGGTTCCATACTTACCCAAACATGGATTAATAGCTTCTACACATGACTATGAGGACAAACATGACTGAAACGGTCTCAATCCAAGGGAGGAACATCAAATGGACCTAATTTGGGAACCGGAAGAGGTAAGGAGTCCGAAATGTACCTCTGTGACTCCAGATTGAGGAAACTCACTTGTAGTGTATAAGATGAACTAGATGGTTCCATACTTACCCAAACATGGATTAATAGCTTCTACACATGACTATGAGGACAAACATGACTGAAACGGTCTCAATCCAAGGGAGGAACATCAAATGGACCTAATTTGGGAACCGGAAGAGGTAAGGAGTCCGAAATGTACCTCTGTGACTCCAGATTGAGGAAACTCACTTGTAGTGTATAAGATGAACTAGATGGTTCCATACTTACCCAAACATGGATTAATAGCTTCTACACATGACTATGAGGACAAACATGACTGAAACGGTCTCAATCCAAGGGAGGAACATCAAATGGACCTAATTTGGGAACCGGAAGAGGTAAGGAGTCCGAAATGTACCTCTGTGACTCCAGATTGAGGAAACTCACTTGTAGTGTATAAGATGAACTAGATGGTTCCATACTTACCCAAACATGGATTAATAGCTTCTACACATGACTATGAGGACAAACATGACTGAAACGGTCTCAATCCAAGGGAGGAACATCAAATGGACCTAATTTGGGAACCGGAAGAGGTAAGGAGTCCGAAATGTACCTCTGTGACTCCAGATTGAGGAAACTCACTTGTAGTGTATAAGATGAACTAGATGGTTCCATACTTACCCAAACATGGATTAATAGCTTCTACACATGACTATGAGGACAAACATGACTGAAACGGTCTCAATCCAAGGGAGGAACATCAAATGGACCTAATTTGGGAACCGGAAGAGGTAAGGAGTCCGAAATGTACCTCTGTGACTCCAGATTGAGGAAACTCACTTGTAGTGTATAAGATGAACTAGATGGTTCCATACTTACCCAAACATGGATTAATAGCTTCTACACATGACTATGAGGACAAACATGACTGAAACGGTCTCAATCCAAGGGAGGAACATCAAATGGACCTAATTTGGGAACCGGAAGAGGTAAGGAGTCCGAAATGTACCTCTGTGACTCCAGATTGAGGAAACTCACTTGTAGTGTATAAGATGAACTAGATGGTTCCATACTTACCCAAACATGGATTAATAGCTTCTACACATGACTATGAGGACAAACATGACTGAAACGGTCTCAATCCAAGGGAGGAACATCAAATGGACCTAATTTGGGAACCGGAAGAGGTAAGGAGTCCGAAATGTACCTCTGTGACTCCAGATTGAGGAAACTCACTTGTAGTGTATAAGATGAACTAGATGGTTCCATACTTACCCAAACATGGATTAATAGCTTCTACACATGACTATGAGGACAAACATGACTGAAACGGTCTCAATCCAAGGGAGGAACATCAAATGGACCTAATTTGGGAACCGGAAGAGGTAAGGAGTCCGAAATGTACCTCTGTGACTCCAGATTGAGGAAACTCACTTGTAGTGTATAAGATGAACTAGATGGTTCCATACTTACCCAAACATGGATTAATAGCTTCTACACATGACTATGAGGACAAACATGACTGAAACGGTCTCAATCCAAGGGAGGAACATCAAATGGACCTAATTTGGGAACCGGAAGAGGTAAGGAGTCCGAAATGTACCTCTGTGACTCCAGATTGAGGAAACTCACTTGTAGTGTATAAGATGAACTAGATGGTTCCATACTTACCCAAACATGGATTAATAGCTTCTACACATGACTATGAGGACAAACATGACTGAAACGGTCTCAATCCAAGGGAGGAACATCAAATGGACCTAATTTGGGAACCGGAAGAGGTAAGGAGTCCGAAATGTACCTCTGTGACTCCAGATTGAGGAAACTCACTTGTAGTGTATAAGATGAACTAGATGGTTCCATACTTACCCAAACATGGATTAATAGCTTCTACACATGACTATGAGGACAAACATGACTGAAACGGTCTCAATCCAAGGGAGGAACATCAAATGGACCTAATTTGGGAACCGGAAGAGGTAAGGAGTCCGAAATGTACCTCTGTGACTCCAGATTGAGGAAACTCACTTGTAGTGTATAAGATGAACTAGATGGTTCCATACTTACCCAAACATGGATTAATAGCTTCTACACATGACTATGAGGACAAACATGACTGAAACGGTCTCAATCCAAGGGAGGAACATCAAATGGACCTAATTTGGGAACCGGAAGAGGTAAGGAGTCCGAAATGTACCTCTGTGACTCCAGATTGAGGAAACTCACTTGTAGTGTATAAGATGAACTAGATGGTTCCATACTTACCCAAACATGGATTAATAGCTTCTACACATGACTATGAGGACAAACATGACTGAAACGGTCTCAATCCAAGGGAGGAACATCAAATGGACCTAATTTGGGAACCGGAAGAGGTAAGGAGTCCGAAATGTACCTCTGTGACTCCAGATTGAGGAAACTCACTTGTAGTGTATAAGATGAACTAGATGGTTCCATACTTACCCAAACATGGATTAATAGCTTCTACACATGACTATGAGGACAAACATGACTGAAACGGTCTCAATCCAAGGGAGGAACATCAAATGGACCTAATTTGGGAACCGGAAGAGGTAAGGAGTCCGAAATGTACCTCTGTGACTCCAGATTGAGGAAACTCACTTGTAGTGTATAAGATGAACTAGATGGTTCCATACTTACCCAAACATGGATTAATAGCTTCTACACATGACTATGAGGACAAACATGACTGAAACGGTCTCAATCCAAGGGAGGAACATCAAATGGACCTAATTTGGGAACCGGAAGAGGTAAGGAGTCCGAAATGTACCTCTGTGACTCCAGATTGAGGAAACTCACTTGTAGTGTATAAGATGAACTAGATGGTTCCATACTTACCCAAACATGGATTAATAGCTTCTACACATGACTATGAGGACAAACATGACTGAAACGGTCTCAATCCAAGGGAGGAACATCAAATGGACCTAATTTGGGAACCGGAAGAGGTAAGGAGTCCGAAATGTACCTCTGTGACTCCAGATTGAGGAAACTCACTTGTAGTGTATAAGATGAACTAGATGGTTCCATACTTACCCAAACATGGATTAATAGCTTCTACACATGACTATGAGGACAAACATGACTGAAACGGTCTCAATCCAAGGGAGGAACATCAAATGGACCTAATTTGGGAACCGGAAGAGGTAAGGAGTCCGAAATGTACCTCTGTGACTCCAGATTGAGGAAACTCACTTGTAGTGTATAAGATGAACTAGATGGTTCCATACTTACCCAAACATGGATTAATAGCTTCTACACATGACTATGAGGACAAACATGACTGAAACGGTCTCAATCCAAGGGAGGAACATCAAATGGACCTAATTTGGGAACCGGAAGAGGTAAGGAGTCCGAAATGTACCTCTGTGACTCCAGATTGAGGAAACTCACTTGTAGTGTATAAGATGAACTAGATGGTTCCATACTTACCCAAACATGGATTAATAGCTTCTACACATGACTATGAGGACAAACATGACTGAAACGGTCTCAATCCAAGGGAGGAACATCAAATGGACCTAATTTGGGAACCGGAAGAGGTAAGGAGTCCGAAATGTACCTCTGTGACTCCAGATTGAGGAAACTCACTTGTAGTGTATAAGATGAACTAGATGGTTCCATACTTACCCAAACATGGATTAATAGCTTCTACACATGACTATGAGGACAAACATGACTGAAACGGTCTCAATCCAAGGGAGGAACATCAAATGGACCTAATTTGGGAACCGGAAGAGGTAAGGAGTCCGAAATGTACCTCTGTGACTCCAGATTGAGGAAACTCACTTGTAGTGTATAAGATGAACTAGATGGTTCCATACTTACCCAAACATGGATTAATAGCTTCTACACATGACTATGAGGACAAACATGACTGAAACGGTCTCAATCCAAGGGAGGAACATCAAATGGACCTAATTTGGGAACCGGAAGAGGTAAGGAGTCCGAAATGTACCTCTGTGACTCCAGATTGAGGAAACTCACTTGTAGTGTATAAGATGAACTAGATGGTTCCATACTTACCCAAACATGGATTAATAGCTTCTACACATGACTATGAGGACAAACATGACTGAAACGGTCTCAATCCAAGGGAGGAACATCAAATGGACCTAATTTGGGAACCGGAAGAGGTAAGGAGTCCGAAATGTACCTCTGTGACTCCAGATTGAGGAAACTCACTTGTAGTGTATAAGATGAACTAGATGGTTCCATACTTACCCAAACATGGATTAATAGCTTCTACACATGACTATGAGGACAAACATGACTGAAACGGTCTCAATCCAAGGGAGGAACATCAAATGGACCTAATTTGGGAACCGGAAGAGGTAAGGAGTCCGAAATGTACCTCTGTGACTCCAGATTGAGGAAACTCACTTGTAGTGTATAAGATGAACTAGATGGTTCCATACTTACCCAAACATGGATTAATAGCTTCTACACATGACTATGAGGACAAACATGACTGAAACGGTCTCAATCCAAGGGAGGAACATCAAATGGACCTAATTTGGGAACCGGAAGAGGTAAGGAGTCCGAAATGTACCTCTGTGACTCCAGATTGAGGAAACTCACTTGTAGTGTATAAGATGAACTAGATGGTTCCATACTTACCCAAACATGGATTAATAGCTTCTACACATGACTATGAGGACAAACATGACTGAAACGGTCTCAATCCAAGGGAGGAACATCAAATGGACCTAATTTGGGAACCGGAAGAGGTAAGGAGTCCGAAATGTACCTCTGTGACTCCAGATTGAGGAAACTCACTTGTAGTGTATAAGATGAACTAGATGGTTCCATACTTACCCAAACATGGATTAATAGCTTCTACACATGACTATGAGGACAAACATGACTGAAACGGTCTCAATCCAAGGGAGGAACATCAAATGGACCTAATTTGGGAACCGGAAGAGGTAAGGAGTCCGAAATGTACCTCTGTGACTCCAGATTGAGGAAACTCACTTGTAGTGTATAAGATGAACTAGATGGTTCCATACTTACCCAAACATGGATTAATAGCTTCTACACATGACTATGAGGACAAACATGACTGAAACGGTCTCAATCCAAGGGAGGAACATCAAATGGACCTAATTTGGGAACCGGAAGAGGTAAGGAGTCCGAAATGTACCTCTGTGACTCCAGATTGAGGAAACTCACTTGTAGTGTATAAGATGAACTAGATGGTTCCATACTTACCCAAACATGGATTAATAGCTTCTACACATGACTATGAGGACAAACATGACTGAAACGGTCTCAATCCAAGGGAGGAACATCAAATGGACCTAATTTGGGAACCGGAAGAGGTAAGGAGTCCGAAATGTACCTCTGTGACTCCAGATTGAGGAAACTCACTTGTAGTGTATAAGATGAACTAGATGGTTCCATACTTACCCAAACATGGATTAATAGCTTCTACACATGACTATGAGGACAAACATGACTGAAACGGTCTCAATCCAAGGGAGGAACATCAAATGGACCTAATTTGGGAACCGGAAGAGGTAAGGAGTCCGAAATGTACCTCTGTGACTCCAGATTGAGGAAACTCACTTGTAGTGTATAAGATGAACTAGATGGTTCCATACTTACCCAAACATGGATTAATAGCTTCTACACATGACTATGAGGACAAACATGACTGAAACGGTCTCAATCCAAGGGAGGAACATCAAATGGACCTAATTTGGGAACCGGAAGAGGTAAGGAGTCCGAAATGTACCTCTGTGACTCCAGATTGAGGAAACTCACTTGTAGTGTATAAGATGAACTAGATGGATTCCATACTTACCCAAACATGGATTAATAGCTTCTACACATGACTATGAGGACAAACATGACTGAAACGGTCTCAATCCAAGGGAGGAACATCAAATGGACCTAATTTGGGAACCGGAAGAGGTAAGGAGTCCGAAATGTACCTCTGTGACTCCAGATTGAGGAAACTCACTTGTAGTGTATAAGATGAACTAGATGGTTCCATACTTACCCAAACATGGATTAATAGCTTCTACACATGACTATGAGGACAAACATGACTGAAACGGTCTCAATCCAAGGGAGGAACATCAAATGGACCTAATTTGGGAACCGGAAGAGGTAAGGAGTCCGAAATGTACCTCTGTGACTCCAGATTGAGGAAACTCACTTGTAGTGTATAAGATGAACTAGATGGTTCCATACTTACCCAAACATGGATTAATAGCTTCTACACATGACTATGAGGACAAACATGACTGAAACGGTCTCAATCCAAGGGAGGAACATCAAATGGACCTAATTTGGGAACCGGAAGAGGTAAGGAGTCCGAAATGTACCTCTGTGACTCCAGATTGAGGAAACTCACTTGTAGTGTATAAGATGAACTAGATGGTTCCATACTTACCCAAACATGGATTAATAGCTTCTACACATGACTATGAGGACAAACATGACTGAAACGGTCTCAATCCAAGGGAGGAACATCAAATGGACCTAATTTGGGAACCGGAAGAGGTAAGGAGTCCGAAATGTACCTCTGTGACTCCAGATTGAGGAAACTCACTTGTAGTGTATAAGATGAACTAGATGGTTCCATACTTACCCAAACATGGATTAATAGCTTCTACACATGACTATGAGGACAAACATGACTGAAACGGTCTCAATCCAAGGGAGGAACATCAAATGGACCTAATTTGGGAACCGGAAGAGGTAAGGAGTCCGAAATGTACCTCTGTGACTCCAGATTGAGGAAACTCACTTGTAGTGTATAAGATGAACTAGATGGTTCCATACTTACCCAAACATGGATTAATAGCTTCTACACATGACTATGAGGACAAACATGACTGAAACGGTCTCAATCCAAGGGAGGAACATCAAATGGACCTAATTTGGGAACCGGAAGAGGTAAGGAGTCCGAAATGTACCTCTGTGACTCCAGATTGAGGAAACTCACTTGTAGTGTATAAGATGAACTAGATGGTTCCATACTTACCCAAACATGGATTAATAGCTTCTACACATGACTATGAGGACAAACATGACTGAAACGGTCTCAATCCAAGGGAGGAACATCAAATGGACCTAATTTGGGAACCGGAAGAGGTAAGGAGTCCGAAATGTACCTCTGTGACTCCAGATTGAGGAAACTCACTTGTAGTGTATAAGATGAACTAGATGGTTCCATACTTACCCAAACATGGATTAATAGCTTCTACACATGACTATGAGGACAAACATGACTGAAACGGTCTCAATCCAAGGGAGGAACATCAAATGGACCTAATTTGGGAACCGGAAGAGGTAAGGAGTCCGAAATGTACCTCTGTGACTCCAGATTGAGGAAACTCACTTGTAGTGTATAAGATGAACTAGATGGTTCCATACTTACCCAAACATGGATTAATAGCTTCTACACATGACTATGAGGACAAACATGACTGAAACGGTCTCAATCCAAGGGAGGAACATCAAATGGACCTAATTTGGGAACCGGAAGAGGTAAGGAGTCCGAAATGTACCTCTGTGACTCCAGATTGAGGAAACTCACTTGTAGTGTATAAGATGAACTAGATGGTTCCATACTTACCCAAACATGGATTAATAGCTTCTACACATGACTATGAGGACAAACATGACTGAAACGGTCTCAATCCAAGGGAGGAACATCAAATGGACCTAATTTGGGAACCGGAAGAGGTAAGGAGTCCGAAATGTACCTCTGTGACTCCAGATTGAGGAAACTCACTTGTAGTGTATAAGATGAACTAGATGGTTCCATACTTACCCAAACATGGATTAATAGCTTCTACACATGACTATGAGGACAAACATGACTGAAACGGTCTCAATCCAAGGGAGGAACATCAAATGGACCTAATTTGGGAACCGGAAGAGGTAAGGAGTCCGAAATGTACCTCTGTGACTCCAGATTGAGGAAACTCACTTGTAGTGTATAAGATGAACTAGATGGTTCCATACTTACCCAAACATGGATTAATAGCTTCTACACATGACTATGAGGACAAACATGACTGAAACGGTCTCAATCCAAGGGAGGAACATCAAATGGACCTAATTTGAATT
>CACVBM020000462.1:0-13485 GCA_902728155.2 Microthlaspi erraticum | reverse complement strand
GGACAAACATGAGTGAAACGGTCTCAATCCAAGGGAGGAACATCAAATGGACCAAATTTGGGAACCGGAAGAGGTAAGGAGTCCGAAATGTACCTCTGTGACTCCACATTGAGGAAACTCACTTGTAGTGTATAAGATGAACTAGATGGACCCATACTTACCCAAACATGGATTAATAGGTTCTCCACATGACTATGAGGACAAACATGAGTGAAACGGTCTCAATCCAAGGGAGGAACATCAAATGGACCAAATTTGGGAACCGGAAGAGGTAAGGAGTCCGAAATGTACCTCTGTGACTCCACATTGAGGAAACTCACTTGTAGTGTATAAGATGAACTAGATGGACCCATACTTACCCAAACATGGATTAATAGTTCTCCACATACTATGAGGACAAACATGAGTGAAACGGTCTCAATCCAAGGGAGGAACATCAAATGGACCAAATTTGGGAACCGGAAGAGGTAAGGAGTCCGAAATGTACCTCTGTGACTCCACATTGAGGAAACTCACTTGTAGTGTATAAGATGAACTAGATGGACCCATACTTACCCAAACATGGATTAATAGGTTCTCCACATTACTATGAGGACAAACATGAGTGAAACGGTCTCAATCCAAGGGAGGAACATCAAATGGACCAAATTTGGGAACCGGAAGAGGTAAGGAGTCCGAAATGTACCTCTGTGACTCCAGATTGAGGAAACTCACTTGTAGTGTATAAGATGAACTAGATGGACCCATACTTACCCAAACATGGATTAATAGGTTCTCCACATTACTATGAGGACAAACATGAGTGAAACGGTCTCAATCCAAGGGAGGAACATCAAATGGACCAAATTTGGGAACCGGAAGAGGTAAGGAGTCCGAAATGTACCTCTGTGACTCCACATTGAGGAAACTCACTTGTAGTGTATAAGATGAACTAGATGGACCCATACTTACCCAAACATGGATTAATAGTTCTCCACATGACTATGAGGACAAACATGAGTGAAACGGTCTCAATCCAAGGGAGGAACATCAAATGGACCAAATTTGGGAACCGGAAGAGGTAAGGAGTCCGAAATGTACCTCTGTGACTCCACATTGAGGAAACTCACTTGTAGTGTATAAGATGAACTAGATGGACCCATACTTACCCAAACATGGATTAATAGGTTCTCCACATTACTATGAGGACAAACATGAGTGAAACGGTCTCAATCCAAGGGAGGAACATCAAATGGACCAAATTTGGGAACCGGAAGAGGTAAGGAGTCCGAAATGTACCTCTGTGACTCCAGATTGAGGAAACTCACTTGTAGTGTATAAGATGAACTAGATGGACCCATACTTACCCAAACATGGATTAATAGGTTCTCCACATTACTATGAGGACAAACATGAGTGAAACGGTCTCAATCCAAGGGAGGAACATCAAATGGACCAAATTTGGGAACCGGAAGAGGTAAGGAGTCCGAAATGTACCTCTGTGACTCCACATTGAGGAAACTCACTTGTAGTGTATAAGATGAACTAGATGGACCCATACTTACCCAAACATGGATTAATAGCTTCTATCCACATGACTATGAGGACAAACATGAGTGAAACGGTCTCAATCCAAGGGAGGAACATCAAATGGACCAAATTTGGGAACCGGAAGAGGTAAGGAGTCCGAAATGTACCTCTGTGACTCCACATTGTGGAAACTCACTTGTAGTGTATAAGATGAACTAGATGGACCCATACTTACCCAAACATGGATTAATAGGTTCTCCACATTACTATGAGGACAAACATGAGTGAAACGGTCTCAATCCAAGGGAGGAACATCAAATGGACCAAATTTGGGAACCGGAAGAGGTAAGGAGTCCGAAATGTACCTCTGTGACTCCAGATTGAGGAAACTCACTTGTAGTGTATAAGATGAACTAGATGGACCCATACTTACCCAAACATGGATTAATAGGTTCTCCACATTACTATGAGGACAAACATGAGTGAAACGGTCTCAATCCAAGGGAGGAACATCAAATGGACCAAATTTGGGAACCGGAAGAGGTAAGGAGTCCGAAATGTACCTCTGTGACTCCACATTGAGGAAACTCACTTGTAGTGTATAAGATGAACTAGATGGACCCATACTTACCCAAACATGGATTAATAGGTTCTCCACATTACTATGAGGACAAACATGAGTGAAACGGTCTCAATCCAAGGGAGGAACATCAAATGGACCAAATTTGGGAACCGGAAGAGGTAAGGAGTCCGAAATGTACCTCTGTGACTCCACATTGAGGAAACTCACTTGTAGTGTATAAGATGAACTAGATGGACCCATACTTACCCAAACATGGATTAATAGGTTCTCCACATTACTATGAGGACAAACATGAGTGAAACGGTCTCAATCCAAGGGAGGAACATCAAATGGACCAAATTTGGGAACCGGAAGAGGTAAGGAGTCCGAAATGTACCTCTGTGACTCCACATTGAGGAAACTCACTTGTAGTGTATAAGATGAACTAGATGGACCCATACTTACCCAAACATGGATTAATAGGTTCTCCACATTACTATGAGGACAAACATGAGTGAAACGGTCTCAATCCAAGGGAGGAACATCAAATGGACCAAATTTGGGAACCGGAAGAGGTAAGGAGTCCGAAATGTACCTCTGTGACTCCACATTGTGAAACTCACTTGTAGTGTATAAGATGAACTAGATGGACCCATACTTACCCAAACATGGATTAATAGGTTCTCCACATTACTATGAGGACAAACATGAGTGAAACGGTCTCAATCCAAGGGAGGAACATCAAATGGACCAAATTTGGGAACCGGAAGAGGTAAGGAGTCCGAAATGTACCTCTGTGACTCCACATTGTGGAAACTCACTTGTAGTGTATAAGATGAACTAGATGGACCCATACTTACCCAAACATGGATTAATAGGTTCTCCACATTACTATGAGGACAAACATGAGTGAAACGGTCTCAATCCAAGGGAGGAACATCAAATGGACCAAATTTGGGAACCGGAAGAGGTAAGGAGTCCGAAATGTACCTCTGTGACTCCACATTGAGGAAACTCACTTGTAGTGTATAAGATGAACTAGATGGACCCATACTTACCCAAACATGGATTAATAGGTTCTCCACATTACTATGAGGACAAACATGAGTGAAACGGTCTCAATCCAAGGGAGGAACATCAAATGGACCAAATTTGGGAACCGGAAGAGGTAAGGAGTCCGAAATGTACCTCTGTGACTCCAGATTGAGGAAACTCACTTGTAGTGTATAAGATGAACTAGATGGACCCATACTTACCCAAACATGGATTAATAGGTTCTCCACATTACTATGAGGACAAACATGAGTGAAACGGTCTCAATCCAAGGGAGGAACATCAAATGGACCAAATTTGGGAACCGGAAGAGGTAAGGAGTCCGAAATGTACCTCTGTGACTCCACATTGTGGAAACTCACTTGTAGTGTATAAGATGAACTAGATGGACCCATACTTACCCAAACATGGATTAATAGGTTCTCCACATTACTATGAGGACAAACATGAGTGAAACGGTCTCAATCCAAGGGAGGAACATCAAATGGACCAAATTTGGGAACCGGAAGAGGTAAGGAGTCCGAAATGTACCTCTGTGACTCCACATTGTGGAAACTCACTTGTAGTGTATAAGATGAACTAGATGGACCCATACTTACCCAAACATGGATTAATAGGTTCTCCACATTACTATGAGGACAAACATGAGTGAAACGGTCTCAATCCAAGGGAGGAACATCAAATGGACCAAATTTGGGAACCGGAAGAGGTAAGGAGTCCGAAATGTACCTCTGTGACTCCACATTGAGGAAACTCACTTGTAGTGTATAAGATGAACTAGATGGACCCATACTTACCCAAACATGGATTAATAGGTTCTCCACATTACTATGAGGACAAACATGAGTGAAACGGTCTCAATCCAAGGGAGGAACATCAAATGGACCAAATTTGGGAACCGGAAGAGGTAAGGAGTCCGAAATGTACCTCTGTGACTCCACATTGTGGAAACTCACTTGTAGTGTATAAGATGAACTAGATGGACCCATACTTACCCAAACATGGATTAATAGGTTCTCCACATTACTATGAGGACAAACATGAGTGAAACGGTCTCAATCCAAGGGAGGAACATCAAATGGACCAAATTTGGGAACCGGAAGAGGTAAGGAGTCCGAAATGTACCTCTGTGACTCCACATTGAGGAAACTCACTTGTAGTGTATAAGATGAACTAGATGGACCCATACTTACCCAAACATGGATTAATAGGTTCTCCACATTACTATGAGGACAAACATGAGTGAAACGGTCTCAATCCAAGGGAGGAACATCAAATGGACCAAATTTGGGAACCGGAAGAGGTAAGGAGTCCGAAATGTACCTCTGTGACTCCACATTGTGGAAACTCACTTGTAGTGTATAAGATGAACTAGATGGACCCATACTTACCCAAACATGGATTAATAGGTTCTCCACATTACTATGAGGACAAACATGAGTGAAACGGTCTCAATCCAAGGGAGGAACATCAAATGGACCAAATTTGGGAACCGGAAGAGGTAAGGAGTCCGAAATGTACCTCTGTGACTCCACATTGAGGAAACTCACTTGTAGTGTATAAGATGAACTAGATGGACCCATACTTACCCAAACATGGATTAATAGGTTCTCCACATTACTATGAGGACAAACATGAGTGAAACGGTCTCAATCCAAGGGAGGAACATCAAATGGACCAAATTTGGGAACCGGAAGAGGTAAGGAGTCCGAAATGTACCTCTGTGACTCCACATTGAGGAAACTCACTTGTAGTGTATAAGATGAACTAGATGGACCCATACTTACCCAAACATGGATTAATAGGTTCTCCACATTACTATGAGGACAAACATGAGTGAAACGGTCTCAATCCAAGGGAGGAACATCAAATGGACCAAATTTGGGAACCGGAAGAGGTAAGGAGTCCGAAATGTACCTCTGTGACTCCACATTGAGGAAACTCACTTGTAGTGTATAAGATGAACTAGATGGACCCATACTTACCCAAACATGGATTAATAGGTTCTCCACATTACTATGAGGACAAACATGAGTGAAACGGTCTCAATCCAAGGGAGGAACATCAAATGGACCAAATTTGGGAACCGGAAGAGGTAAGGAGTCCGAAATGTACCTCTGTGACTCCACATTGTGGAAACTCACTTGTAGTGTATAAGATGAACTAGATGGACCCATACTTACCCAAACATGGATTAATAGGTTCTCCACATTACTATGAGGACAAACATGAGTGAAACGGTCTCAATCCAAGGGAGGAACATCAAATGGACCAAATTTGGGAACCGGAAGAGGTAAGGAGTCCGAAATGTACCTCTGTGACTCCACATTGAGGAAACTCACTTGTAGTGTATAAGATGAACTAGATGGACCCATACTTACCCAAACATGGATTAATAGGTTCTCCACATTACTATGAGGACAAACATGAGTGAAACGGTCTCAATCCAAGGGAGGAACATCAAATGGACCAAATTTGGGAACCGGAAGAGGTAAGGAGTCCGAAATGTACCTCTGTGACTCCACATTGAGGAAACTCACTTGTAGTGTATAAGATGAACTAGATGGACCCATACTTACCCAAACATGGATTAATAGGTTCTCCACATTACTATGAGGACAAACATGAGTGAAACGGTCTCAATCCAAGGGAGGAACATCAAATGGACCAAATTTGGGAACCGGAAGAGGTAAGGAGTCCGAAATGTACCTCTGTGACTCCACATTGTGGAAACTCACTTGTAGTGTATAAGATGAACTAGATGGACCCATACTTACCCAAACATGGATTAATAGGTTCTCCACATTACTATGAGGACAAACATGAGTGAAACGGTCTCAATCCAAGGGAGGAACATCAAATGGACCAAATTTGGGAACCGGAAGAGGTAAGGAGTCCGAAATGTACCTCTGTGACTCCACATTGTGGAAACTCACTTGTAGTGTATAAGATGAACTAGATGGACCCATACTTACCCAAACATGGATTAATAGGTTCTCCACATTACTATGAGGACAAACATGAGTGAAACGGTCTCAATCCAAGGGAGGAACATCAAATGGACCAAATTTGGGAACCGGAAGAGGTAAGGAGTCCGAAATGTACCTCTGTGACTCCACATTGAGGAAACTCACTTGTAGTGTATAAGATGAACTAGATGGACCCATACTTACCCAAACATGGATTAATAGGTTCTCCACATTACTATGAGGACAAACATGAGTGAAACGGTCTCAATCCAAGGGAGGAACATCAAATGGACCAAATTTGGGAACCGGAAGAGGTAAGGAGTCCGAAATGTACCTCTGTGACTCCACATTGAGGAAACTCACTTGTAGTGTATAAGATGAACTAGATGGACCCATACTTACCCAAACATGGATTAATAGGTTCTCCACATTACTATGAGGACAAACATGAGTGAAACGGTCTCAATCCAAGGGAGGAACATCAAATGGACCAAATTTGGGAACCGGAAGAGGTAAGGAGTCCGAAATGTACCTCTGTGACTCCACATTGTGGAAACTCACTTGTAGTGTATAAGATGAACTAGATGGACCCATACTTACCCAAACATGGATTAATAGGTTCTCCACATTACTATGAGGACAAACATGAGTGAAACGGTCTCAATCCAAGGGAGGAACATCAAATGGACCAAATTTGGGAACCGGAAGAGGTAAGGAGTCCGAAATGTACCTCTGTGACTCCACATTGAGGAAACTCACTTGTAGTGTATAAGATGAACTAGATGGACCCATACTTACCCAAACATGGATTAATAGGTTCTCCACATTACTATGAGGACAAACATGAGTGAAACGGTCTCAATCCAAGGGAGGAACATCAAATGGACCAAATTTGGGAACCGGAAGAGGTAAGGAGTCCGAAATGTACCTCTGTGACTCCACATTGTGGAAACTCACTTGTAGTGTATAAGATGAACTAGATGGACCCATACTTACCCAAACATGGATTAATAGGTTCTCCACATTACTATGAGGACAAACATGAGTGAAACGGTCTCAATCCAAGGGAGGAACATCAAATGGACCAAATTTGGGAACCGGAAGAGGTAAGGAGTCCGAAATGTACCTCTGTGACTCCACATTGTGGAAACTCACTTGTAGTGTATAAGATGAACTAGATGGACCCATACTTACCCAAACATGGATTAATAGGTTCTCCACATTACTATGAGGACAAACATGAGTGAAACGGTCTCAATCCAAGGGAGGAACATCAAATGGACCAAATTTGGGAACCGGAAGAGGTAAGGAGTCCGAAATGTACCTCTGTGACTCCACATTGAGGAAACTCACTTGTAGTGTATAAGATGAACTAGATGGACCCATACTTACCCAAACATGGATTAATAGGTTCTCCACATTACTATGAGGACAAACATGAGTGAAACGGTCTCAATCCAAGGGAGGAACATCAAATGGACCAAATTTGGGAACCGGAAGAGGTAAGGAGTCCGAAATGTACCTCTGTGACTCCACATTGTGGAAACTCACTTGTAGTGTATAAGATGAACTAGATGGACCCATACTTACCCAAACATGGATTAATAGGTTCTCCACATTACTATGAGGACAAACATGAGTGAAACGGTCTCAATCCAAGGGAGGAACATCAAATGGACCAAATTTGGGAACCGGAAGAGGTAAGGAGTCCGAAATGTACCTCTGTGACTCCACATTGTGGAAACTCACTTGTAGTGTATAAGATGAACTAGATGGACCCATACTTACCCAAACATGGATTAATAGGTTCTCCACATTACTATGAGGACAAACATGAGTGAAACGGTCTCAATCCAAGGGAGGAACATCAAATGGACCAAATTTGGGAACCGGAAGAGGTAAGGAGTCCGAAATGTACCTCTGTGACTCCACATTGTGGAAACTCACTTGTAGTGTATAAGATGAACTAGATGGACCCATACTTACCCAAACATGGATTAATAGGTTCTCCACATTACTATGAGGACAAACATGAGTGAAACGGTCTCAATCCAAGGGAGGAACATCAAATGGACCAAATTTGGGAACCGGAAGAGGTAAGGAGTCCGAAATGTACCTCTGTGACTCCACATTGAGGAAACTCACTTGTAGTGTATAAGATGAACTAGATGGACCCATACTTACCCAAACATGGATTAATAGGTTCTCCACATTACTATGAGGACAAACATGAGTGAAACGGTCTCAATCCAAGGGAGGAACATCAAATGGACCAAATTTGGGAACCGGAAGAGGTAAGGAGTCCGAAATGTACCTCTGTGACTCCACATTGTGGAAACTCACTTGTAGTGTATAAGATGAACTAGATGGACCCATACTTACCCAAACATGGATTAATAGGTTCTCCACATTACTATGAGGACAAACATGAGTGAAACGGTCTCAATCCAAGGGAGGAACATCAAATGGACCAAATTTGGGAACCGGAAGAGGTAAGGAGTCCGAAATGTACCTCTGTGACTCCACATTGTGGAAACTCACTTGTAGTGTATAAGATGAACTAGATGGACCCATACTTACCCAAACATGGATTAATAGGTTCTCCACATTACTATGAGGACAAACATGAGTGAAACGGTCTCAATCCAAGGGAGGAACATCAAATGGACCAAATTTGGGAACCGGAAGAGGTAAGGAGTCCGAAATGTACCTCTGTGACTCCACATTGAGGAAACTCACTTGTAGTGTATAAGATGAACTAGATGGACCCATACTTACCCAAACATGGATTAATAGGTTCTCCACATTACTATGAGGACAAACATGAGTGAAACGGTCTCAATCCAAGGGAGGAACATCAAATGGACCAAATTTGGGAACCGGAAGAGGTAAGGAGTCCGAAATGTACCTCTGTGACTCCACATTGTGGAAACTCACTTGTAGTGTATAAGATGAACTAGATGGACCCATACTTACCCAAACATGGATTAATAGGTTCTCCACATTACTATGAGGACAAACATGAGTGAAACGGTCTCAATCCAAGGGAGGAACATCAAATGGACCAAATTTGGGAACCGGAAGAGGTAAGGAGTCCGAAATGTACCTCTGTGACTCCACATTGAGGAAACTCACTTGTAGTGTATAAGATGAACTAGATGGACCCATACTTACCCAAACTTACCCAAACATGGAGGTTAATAGGTTCTCCACATTACTATGAGGACAAACATGAGTGAAACGGTCTCAATCCAAGGGAGGAACATCAAATGGACCAAATTTGGGAACCGGAAGAGGTAAGGAGTCCGAAATGTACCTCTGTGACTCCACATTGTGGAAACTCACTTGTAGTGTATAAGATGAACTAGATGGACCCATACTTACCCAAACATGGATTAATAGGTTCTCCACATACTATGAGGACAAACATGAGTGAAACGGTCTCAATCCAAGGGAGGAACATCAAATGGACCAAATTTGGGAACCGGAAGAGGTAAGGAGTCCGAAATGTACCTCTGTGACTCCACATTGTGGAAACTCACTTGTAGTGTATAAGATGAACTAGATGGACCCATACTTACCCAAACATGGATTAATAGGTTCTCCACATTACTATGAGGACAAACATGAGTGAAACGGTCTCAATCCAAGGGAGGAACATCAAATGGACCAAATTTGGGAACCGGAAGAGGTAAGGAGTCCGAAATGTACCTCTGTGACTCCACATTGTGGAAACTCACTTGTAGTGTATAAGATGAACTAGATGGACCCATACTTACCCAAACATGGATTAATAGGTTCTCCACATTACTATGAGGACAAACATGAGTGAAACGGTCTCAATCCAAGGGAGGAACATCAAATGGACCAAATTTGGGAACCGGAAGAGGTAAGGAGTCCGAAATGTACCTCTGTGACTCCACATTGTGGAAACTCACTTGTAGTGTATAAGATGAACTAGATGGACCCATACTTACCCAAACATGGATTAATAGGTTCTCCACATTACTATGAGGACAAACATGAGTGAAACGGTCTCAATCCAAGGGAGGAACATCAAATGGACCAAATTTGGGAACCGGAAGAGGTAAGGAGTCCGAAATGTACCTCTGTGACTCCACATTGTGGAAACTCACTTGTAGTGTATAAGATGAACTAGATGGACCCATACTTACCCAAACATGGATTAATAGGTTCTCCACATTACTATGAGGACAAACATGAGTGAAACGGTCTCAATCCAAGGGAGGAACATCAAATGGACCAAATTTGGGAACCGGAAGAGGTAAGGAGTCCGAAATGTACCTCTGTGACTCCACATTGTGGAAACTCACTTGTAGTGTATAAGATGAACTAGATGGACCCATACTTACCCAAACATGGATTAATAGGTTCTCCACATGACTATGAGGACAAACATGAGTGAAACGGTCTCAATCCAAGGGAGGAACATCAAATGGACCAAATTTGGGAACCGGAAGAGGTAAGGAGTCCGAAATGTACCTCTGTGACTCCACATTGTGGAAACTCACTTGTAGTGTATAAGATGAACTAGATGGACCCATACTTACCCAAACATGGATTAATAGGTTCTCCACATGACTATGAGGACAAACATGAGTGAAACGGTCTCAATCCAAGGGAGGAACATCAAATGGACCAAATTTGGGAACCGGAAGAGGTAAGGAGTCCGAAATGTACCTCTGTGACTCCACATTGTGGAAACTCACTTGTAGTGTATAAGATGAACTAGATGGACCCATACTTACCCAAACATGGATTAATAGGTTCTCCACATACTATGAGGACAAACATGAGTGAAACGGTCTCAATCCAAGGGAGGAACATCAAATGGACCAAATTTGGGAACCGGAAGAGGTAAGGAGTCCGAAATGTACCTCTGTGACTCCACATTGTGGAAACTCACTTGTAGTGTATAAGATGAACTAGATGGACCCATACTTACCCAAACATGGATTAATAGGTTCTACACATGACTATGAGGACAAACATGAGTGAAACGGTCTCAATCCAAGGGAGGAACATCAAATGGACCAAATTTGGGAACCGGAAGAGGTAAGGAGTCCGAAATGTACCTCTGTGACTCCACATTGTGGAAACTCACTTGTAGTGTATAAGATGAACTAGATGGACCCATACTTACCCAAACATGGATTAATAGGTTCTCCACATGACTATGAGGACAAACATGAGTGAAACGGTCTCAATCCAAGGGAGGAACATCAAATGGACCAAATTTGGGAACCGGAAGAGGTAAGGAGTCCGAAATGTACCTCTGTGACTCCACATTGTGGAAACTCACTTGTAGTGTATAAGATGAACTAGATGGACCCATACTTACCCAAACATGGATTAATAGGTTCTCCACATTACTATGAGGACAAACATGAGTGAAACGGTCTCAATCCAAGGGAGGAACATCAAATGGACCAAATTTGGGAACCGGAAGAGGTAAGGAGTCCGAAATGTACCTCTGTGACTCCACATTGTGGAAACTCACTTGTAGTGTATAAGATGAACTAGATGGACCCATACTTACCCAAACATGGATTAATAGGTTCTCCACATTACTATGAGGACAAACATGAGTGAAACGGTCTCAATCCAAGGGAGGAACATCAAATGGACCAAATTTGGGAACCGGAAGAGGTAAGGAGTCCGAAATGTACCTCTGTGACTCCACATTGTGGAAACTCACTTGTAGTGTATAAGATGAACTAGATGGACCCATACTTACCCAAACATGGATTAATAGGTTCTCCACATGACTATGAGGACAAACATGAGTGAAACGGTCTCAATCCAAGGGAGGAACATCAAATGGACCAAATTTGGGAACCGGAAGAGGTAAGGAGTCCGAAATGTACCTCTGTGACTCCACATTGTGGAAACTCACTTGTAGTGTATAAGATGAACTAGATGGACCCATACTTACCCAAACATGGATTAATAGGTTCTCCACATACTATGAGGACAAACATGAGTGAAACGGTCTCAATCCAAGGGAGGAACATCAAATGGACCAAATTTGGGAACCGGAAGAGGTAAGGAGTCCGAAATGTACCTCTGTGACTCCACATTGTGGAAACTCACTTGTAGTGTATAAGATGAACTAGATGGACCCATACTTACCCAAACATGGATTAATAGGTTCTCCACATTACTATGAGGACAAACATGAGTGAAACGGTCTCAATCCAAGGGAGGAACATCAAATGGACCAAATTTGGGAACCGGAAGAGGTAAGGAGTCCGAAATGTACCTCTGTGACTCCACATTGTGGAAACTCACTTGTAGTGTATAAGATGAACTAGATGGACCCATACTTACCCAAACATGGATTAATAGGTTCTCCACATTACTATGAGGACAAACATGAGTGAAACGGTCTCAATCCAAGGGAGGAACATCAAATGGACCAAATTTGGGAACCGGAAGAGGTAAGGAGTCCGAAATGTACCTCTGTGACTCCACATTGTGGAAACTCACTTGTAGTGTATAAGATGAACTAGATGGACCCATACTTACCCAAACATGGATTAATAGGTTCTCCACATTACTATGAGGACAAACATGAGTGAAACGGTCTCAATCCAAGGGAGGAACATCAAATGGACCAAATTTGGGAACCGGAAGAGGTAAGGAGTCCGAAATGTACCTCTGTGACTCCACATTGTGGAAACTCACTTGTAGTGTATAAGATGAACTAGATGGACCCATACTTACCCAAACATGGATTAATAGGTTCTCCACATGACTATGAGGACAAACATGAGTGAAACGGTCTCAATCCAAGGGAGGAACATCAAATGGACCAAATTTGGGAACCGGAAGAGGTAAGGAGTCCGAAATGTACCTCTGTGACTCCACATTGTGGAAACTCACTTGTAGTGTATAAGATGAACTAGATGGACCCATACTTACCCAAACATGGATTAATAGGTTCTACACATTACTATGAGGACAAACATGAGTGAAACGGTCTCAATCCAAGGGAGGAACATCAAATGGACCAAATTTGGGAACCGGAAGAGGTAAGGAGTCCGAAATGTACCTCTGTGACTCCACATTGTGGAAACTCACTTGTAGTGTATAAGATGAACTAGATGGACCCATACTTACCCAAACATGGATTAATAGGTTCTCCACATTACTATGAGGACAAACATGAGTGAAACGGTCTCAATCCAAGGGAGGAACATCAAATGGACCAAATTTGGGAACCGGAAGAGGTAAGGAGTCCGAAATGTACCTCTGTGACTCCACATTGTGGAAACTCACTTGTAGTGTATAAGATGAACTAGATGGACCCATACTTACCCAAACATGGATTAATAGGTTCTCCACATTACTATGAGGACAAAATGACCT
>CACVBM020000461.1:0-13493 GCA_902728155.2 Microthlaspi erraticum | reverse complement strand
CCTCTTCCGGTTCCCTAAATTATGTCCATTTGATGTTCCTTCCCTTGGATAGACCGTCACTCATGTTTGTCCTCATAGTCAGTGTAGAAACATAATTAATCCATGTTTTTGGATATGGGTCCATCTAGTTCATCTTATACACTACAAGTGAGTTTCCACAATGTGGAGTCACAGAGGTACATTTCGGACTCCTTACCTCTTCCGGTTCCCAAATTAGGTCCATTTGATGTTCCTCCCTTGGATTGAGACCGTTTCACTCATGTTTGTCCTCATAGTCATGTGTAGAACCTATTAATCCATGTTTGGGTAAGTATGGGTCCATCTAGTTCATCTTATACACTACAAGTGAGTTTCCACAATGTGGAGTCACAGAGGTACATTTCGGACTCCTTACCTCTTCCGGTTCCCAAATTAGGTCCATTTGATGTTCCTCCCTTGGATTGAGACCGTTTCACTCATGTTTGTCCTCATAGTCATGTGTAGAACCTATTAATCCATGTTTGGATAAGTATGGGTCCATCTAGTTCATCTTATACACTACAAGTGAGTTTCCACAATGTGGAGTCACAGAGGTACATTTCGGACTCCTTACCTCTTCCGGTTCCCAAATTAGGTCCATTTGATGTTCCTCCCTTGGATTGAGACCGTTTCACTCATGTTTGTCCTCATAGTCATGTGTAGAACCTATTAATCCATGTTTGGGTAAGTATGGGTCCATCTAGTTCATCTTATACACTACAAGTGAGTTTCCACAATGTGGAGTCACAGAGGTACATTTCGGACTCCTTACCTCTTCCGGTTCCCAAATTAGGTCCATTTGATGTTCCTCCCTTGGATTGAGACCGTTTCACTCATGTTTGTCCTCATAGTCATGTGTAGAACCTATTAATCCATGTTTGGGTAAGTATGGGTCCATCTAGTTCATCTTATACACTACAAGTGAGTTTCCACAATGTGGAGTCACAGAGGTACATTTCGGACTCCTTACCTCTTCCGGTTCCCAAATTAGGTCCATTTGATGTTCCTCCCTTGGATTGAGACCGTTTCACTCATGTTTGTCCTCATAGTCATGTGTAGAACCTATTAATCCATGTTTGGGTAAGTATGGGTCCATCTAGTTCATCTTATACACTACAAGTGAGTTTCCACAATGTGGAGTCACAGAGGTACATTTCGGACTCCTTACCTCTTCCGGTTCCCAAATTAGGTCCATTTGATGTTCCTCCCTTGGATTGAGACCGTTTCACTCATGTTTGTCCTCATAGTCATGTGTAGAACCTATTAATCCATGTTTGGGTAAGTATGGGTCCATCTAGTTCATCTTATACACTACAAGTGAGTTTCCACAATGTGGAGTCACAGAGGTACATTTCGGACTCCTTACCTCTTCCGGTTCCCAAATTAGGTCCATTTGATGTTCCTCCCTTGGATTGAGACCGTTTCACTCATGTTTGTCCTCATAGTCATGTGTAGAACCTATTAATCCATGTTTGGGTAAGTATGGGTCCATCTAGTTCATCTTATACACTACAAGTGAGTTTCCACAATGTGGAGTCACAGAGGTACATTTCGGACTCCTTACCTCTTCCGGTTCCCAAATTAGGTCCATTTGATGTTCCTCCCTTGGATTGAGACCGTTTCACTCATGTTTGTCCTCATAGTCATGTGTAGAACCTATTAATCCATGTTTGGGTAAGTATGGGTCCATCTAGTTCATCTTATACACTACAAGTGAGTTTCCACAATGTGGAGTCACAGAGGTACATTTCGGACTCCTTACCTCTTCCGGTTCCCAAATTAGGTCCATTTGATGTTCCTCCCTTGGATTGAGACCGTTTCACTCATGTTTGTCCTCATAGTCATGTGTAGAACCTATTAATCCATGTTTGGGTAAGTATGGGTCCATCTAGTTCATCTTATACACTACAAGTGAGTTTCCACAATGTGGAGTCACAGAGGTACATTTCGGACTCCTTACCTCTTCCGGTTCCCAAATTAGGTCCATTTGATGTTCCTCCCTTGGATTGAGACCGTTTCACTCATGTTTGTCCTCATAGTCATGTGTAGAACCTATTAATCCATGTTTGGGTAAGTATGGGTCCATCTAGTTCATCTTATACACTACAAGTGAGTTTCCACAATGTGGAGTCACAGAGGTACATTTCGGACTCCTTACCTCTTCCGGTTCCCAAATTAGGTCCATTTGATGTTCCTCCCTTGGATTGAGACCGTTTCACTCATGTTTGTCCTCATAGTCATGTGTAGAACCTATTAATCCATGTTTGGGTAAGTATGGGTCCATCTAGTTCATCTTATACACTACAAGTGAGTTTCCACAATGTGGAGTCACAGAGGTACATTTCGGACTCCTTACCTCTTCCGGTTCCCAAATTAGGTCCATTTGATGTTCCTCCCTTGGATTGAGACCGTTTCACTCATGTTTGTCCTCATAGTCATGTGTAGAACCTATTAATCCATGTTTGGGTAAGTATGGGTCCATCTAGTTCATCTTATACACTACAAGTGAGTTTCCACAATGTGGAGTCACAGAGGTACATTTCGGACTCCTTACCTCTTCCGGTTCCCAAATTAGGTCCATTTGATGTTCCTCCCTTGGATTGAGACCGTTTCACTCATGTTTGTCCTCATAGTCATGTGTAGAACCTATTAATCCATGTTTGGGTAAGTATGGGTCCATCTAGTTCATCTTATACACTACAAGTGAGTTTCCACAATGTGGAGTCACAGAGGTACATTTCGGACTCCTTACCTCTTCCGGTTCCCAAATTAGGTCCATTTGATGTTCCTCCCTTGGATTGAGACCGTTTCACTCATGTTTGTCCTCATAGTCATGTGTAGAACCTATTAATCCATGTTTGGATAAGTATGGGTCCATCTAGTTCATCTTATACACTACAAGTGAGTTTCCACAATGTGGAGTCACAGAGGTACATTTCGGACTCCTTACCTCTTCCGGTTCCCAAATTAGGTCCATTTGATGTTCCTCCCTTGGATTGAGACCGTTTCACTCATGTTTGTCCTCATAGTCATGTGTAGAACCTATTAATCCATGTTTGGGTAAGTATGGGTCCATCTAGTTCATCTTATACACTACAAGTGAGTTTCCACAATGTGGAGTCACAGAGGTACATTTCGGACTCCTTACCTCTTCCGGTTCCCAAATTAGGTCCATTTGATGTTCCTCCCTTGGATTGAGACCGTTTCACTCATGTTTGTCCTCATAGTCATGTGTAGAACCTATTAATCCATGTTTGGGTAAGTATGGGTCCATCTAGTTCATCTTATACACTACAAGTGAGTTTCCACAATGTGGAGTCACAGAGGTACATTTCGGACTCCTTACCTCTTCCGGTTCCCAAATTAGGTCCATTTGATGTTCCTCCCTTGGATTGAGACCGTTTCACTCATGTTTGTCCTCATAGTCATGTGTAGAACCTATTAATCCATGTTTGGGTAAGTATGGGTCCATCTAGTTCATCTTATACACTACAAGTGAGTTTCCACAATGTGGAGTCACAGAGGTACATTTCGGACTCCTTACCTCTTCCGGTTCCCAAATTAGGTCCATTTGATGTTCCTCCCTTGGATTGAGACCGTTTCACTCATGTTTGTCCTCATAGTCATGTGTAGAACCTATTAATCCATGTTTGGGTAAGTATGGGTCCATCTAGTTCATCTTATACACTACAAGTGAGTTTCCACAATGTGGAGTCACAGAGGTACATTTCGGACTCCTTACCTCTTCCGGTTCCCAAATTAGGTCCATTTGATGTTCCTCCCTTGGATTGAGACCGTTTCACTCATGTTTGTCCTCATAGTCATGTGTAGAACCTATTAATCCATGTTTGGGTAAGTATGGGTCCATCTAGTTCATCTTATACACTACAAGTGAGTTTCCACAATGTGGAGTCACAGAGGTACATTTCGGACTCCTTACCTCTTCCGGTTCCCAAATTAGGTCCATTTGATGTTCCTCCCTTGGATTGAGACCGTTTCACTCATGTTTGTCCTCATAGTCATGTGTAGAACCTATTAATCCATGTTTGGGTAAGTATGGGTCCATCTAGTTCATCTTATACACTACAAGTGAGTTTCCACAATGTGGAGTCACAGAGGTACATTTCGGACTCCTTACCTCTTCCGGTTCCCAAATTAGGTCCATTTGATGTTCCTCCCTTGGATTGAGACCGTTTCACTCATGTTTGTCCTCATAGTCATGTGTAGAACCTATTAATCCATGTTTGGATAAGTATGGGTCCATCTAGTTCATCTTATACACTACAAGTGAGTTTCCACAATGTGGAGTCACAGAGGTACATTTCGGACTCCTTACCTCTTCCGGTTCCCAAATTAGGTCCATTTGATGTTCCTCCCTTGGATTGAGACCGTTTCACTCATGTTTGTCCTCATAGTCATGTGTAGAACCTATTAATCCATGTTTGGGTAAGTATGGGTCCATCTAGTTCATCTTATACACTACAAGTGAGTTTCCACAATGTGGAGTCACAGAGGTACATTTCGGACTCCTTACCTCTTCCGGTTCCCAAATTAGGTCCATTTGATGTTCCTCCCTTGGATTGAGACCGTTTCACTCATGTTTGTCCTCATAGTCATGTGTAGAACCTATTAATCCATGTTTGGATAAGTATGGGTCCATCTAGTTCATCTTATACACTACAAGTGAGTTTCCACAATGTGGAGTCACAGAGGTACATTTCGGACTCCTTACCTCTTCCGGTTCCCAAATTAGGTCCATTTGATGTTCCTCCCTTGGATTGAGACCGTTTCACTCATGTTTGTCCTCATAGTCATGTGTAGAACCTATTAATCCATGTTTGGGTAAGTATGGGTCCATCTAGTTCATCTTATACACTACAAGTGAGTTTCCACAATGTGGAGTCACAGAGGTACATTTCGGACTCCTTACCTCTTCCGGTTCCCAAATTAGGTCCATTTGATGTTCCTCCCTTGGATTGAGACCGTTTCACTCATGTTTGTCCTCATAGTCATGTGTAGAACCTATTAATCCATGTTTGGGTAAGTATGGGTCCATCTAGTTCATCTTATACACTACAAGTGAGTTTCCACAATGTGGAGTCACAGAGGTACATTTCGGACTCCTTACCTCTTCCGGTTCCCAAATTAGGTCCATTTGATGTTCCTCCCTTGGATTGAGACCGTTTCACTCATGTTTGTCCTCATAGTCATGTGTAGAACCTATTAATCCATGTTTGGGTAAGTATGGGTCCATCTAGTTCATCTTATACACTACAAGTGAGTTTCCACAATGTGGAGTCACAGAGGTACATTTCGGACTCCTTACCTCTTCCGGTTCCCAAATTAGGTCCATTTGATGTTCCTCCCTTGGATTGAGACCGTTTCACTCATGTTTGTCCTCATAGTCATGTGTAGAACCTATTAATCCATGTTTGGGTAAGTATGGGTCCATCTAGTTCATCTTATACACTACAAGTGAGTTTCCACAATGTGGAGTCACAGAGGTACATTTCGGACTCCTTACCTCTTCCGGTTCCCAAATTAGGTCCATTTGATGTTCCTCCCTTGGATTGAGACCGTTTCACTCATGTTTGTCCTCATAGTCATGTGTAGAACCTATTAATCCATGTTTGGGTAAGTATGGGTCCATCTAGTTCATCTTATACACTACAAGTGAGTTTCCACAATGTGGAGTCACAGAGGTACATTTCGGACTCCTTACCTCTTCCGGTTCCCAAATTAGGTCCATTTGATGTTCCTCCCTTGGATTGAGACCGTTTCACTCATGTTTGTCCTCATAGTCATGTGTAGAACCTATTAATCCATGTTTGGGTAAGTATGGGTCCATCTAGTTCATCTTATACACTACAAGTGAGTTTCCACAATGTGGAGTCACAGAGGTACATTTCGGACTCCTTACCTCTTCCGGTTCCCAAATTAGGTCCATTTGATGTTCCTCCCTTGGATTGAGACCGTTTCACTCATGTTTGTCCTCATAGTCATGTGTAGAACCTATTAATCCATGTTTGGGTAAGTATGGGTCCATCTAGTTCATCTTATACACTACAAGTGAGTTTCCACAATGTGGAGTCACAGAGGTACATTTCGGACTCCTTACCTCTTCCGGTTCCCAAATTAGGTCCATTTGATGTTCCTCCCTTGGATTGAGACCGTTTCACTCATGTTTGTCCTCATAGTCATGTGTAGAACCTATTAATCCATGTTTGGGTAAGTATGGGTCCATCTAGTTCATCTTATACACTACAAGTGAGTTTCCACAATGTGGAGTCACAGAGGTACATTTCGGACTCCTTACCTCTTCCGGTTCCCAAATTAGGTCCATTTGATGTTCCTCCCTTGGATTGAGACCGTTTCACTCATGTTTGTCCTCATAGTCATGTGTAGAACCTATTAATCCATGTTTGGGTAAGTATGGGTCCATCTAGTTCATCTTATACACTACAAGTGAGTTTCCACAATGTGGAGTCACAGAGGTACATTTCGGACTCCTTACCTCTTCCGGTTCCCAAATTAGGTCCATTTGATGTTCCTCCCTTGGATTGAGACCGTTTCACTCATGTTTGTCCTCATAGTCATGTGTAGAACCTATTAATCCATGTTTGGGTAAGTATGGGTCCATCTAGTTCATCTTATACACTACAAGTGAGTTTCCACAATGTGGAGTCACAGAGGTACATTTCGGACTCCTTACCTCTTCCGGTTCCCAAATTAGGTCCATTTGATGTTCCTCCCTTGGATTGAGACCGTTTCACTCATGTTTGTCCTCATAGTCATGTGTAGAACCTATTAATCCATGTTTGGGTAAGTATGGGTCCATCTAGTTCATCTTATACACTACAAGTGAGTTTCCACAATGTGGAGTCACAGAGGTACATTTCGGACTCCTTACCTCTTCCGGTTCCCAAATTAGGTCCATTTGATGTTCCTCCCTTGGATTGAGACCGTTTCACTCATGTTTGTCCTCATAGTCATGTGTAGAACCTATTAATCCATGTTTGGGTAAGTATGGGTCCATCTAGTTCATCTTATACACTACAAGTGAGTTTCCACAATGTGGAGTCACAGAGGTACATTTCGGACTCCTTACCTCTTCCGGTTCCCAAATTAGGTCCATTTGATGTTCCTCCCTTGGATTGAGACCGTTTCACTCATGTTTGTCCTCATAGTCATGTGTAGAACCTATTAATCCATGTTTGGGTAAGTATGGGTCCATCTAGTTCATCTTATACACTACAAGTGAGTTTCCACAATGTGGAGTCACAGAGGTACATTTCGGACTCCTTACCTCTTCCGGTTCCCAAATTAGGTCCATTTGATGTTCCTCCCTTGGATTGAGACCGTTTCACTCATGTTTGTCCTCATAGTCATGTGTAGAACCTATTAATCCATGTTTGGGTAAGTATGGGTCCATCTAGTTCATCTTATACACTACAAGTGAGTTTCCACAATGTGGAGTCACAGAGGTACATTTCGGACTCCTTACCTCTTCCGGTTCCCAAATTAGGTCCATTTGATGTTCCTCCCTTGGATTGAGACCGTTTCACTCATGTTTGTCCTCATAGTCATGTGTAGAACCTATTAATCCATGTTTGGGTAAGTATGGGTCCATCTAGTTCATCTTATACACTACAAGTGAGTTTCCACAATGTGGAGTCACAGAGGTACATTTCGGACTCCTTACCTCTTCCGGTTCCCAAATTAGGTCCATTTGATGTTCCTCCCTTGGATTGAGACCGTTTCACTCATGTTTGTCCTCATAGTCATGTGTAGAACCTATTAATCCATGTTTGGGTAAGTATGGGTCCATCTAGTTCATCTTATACACTACAAGTGAGTTTCCACAATGTGGAGTCACAGAGGTACATTTCGGACTCCTTACCTCTTCCGGTTCCCAAATTAGGTCCATTTGATGTTCCTCCCTTGGATTGAGACCGTTTCACTCATGTTTGTCCTCATAGTCATGTGTAGAACCTATTAATCCATGTTTGGGTAAGTATGGGTCCATCTAGTTCATCTTATACACTACAAGTGAGTTTCCACAATGTGGAGTCACAGAGGTACATTTCGGACTCCTTACCTCTTCCGGTTCCCAAATTAGGTCCATTTGATGTTCCTCCCTTGGATTGAGACCGTTTCACTCATGTTTGTCCTCATAGTCATGTGTAGAACCTATTAATCCATGTTTGGGTAAGTATGGGTCCATCTAGTTCATCTTATACACTACAAGTGAGTTTCCACAATGTGGAGTCACAGAGGTACATTTCGGACTCCTTACCTCTTCCGGTTCCCAAATTAGGTCCATTTGATGTTCCTCCCTTGGATTGAGACCGTTTCACTCATGTTTGTCCTCATAGTCATGTGTAGAACCTATTAATCCATGTTTGGGTAAGTATGGGTCCATCTAGTTCATCTTATACACTACAAGTGAGTTTCCACAATGTGGAGTCACAGAGGTACATTTCGGACTCCTTACCTCTTCCGGTTCCCAAATTAGGTCCATTTGATGTTCCTCCCTTGGATTGAGACCGTTTCACTCATGTTTGTCCTCATAGTCATGTGTAGAACCTATTAATCCATGTTTGGGTAAGTATGGGTCCATCTAGTTCATCTTATACACTACAAGTGAGTTTCCACAATGTGGAGTCACAGAGGTACATTTCGGACTCCTTACCTCTTCCGGTTCCCAAATTAGGTCCATTTGATGTTCCTCCCTTGGATTGAGACCGTTTCACTCATGTTTGTCCTCATAGTCATGTGTAGAACCTATTAATCCATGTTTGGGTAAGTATGGGTCCATCTAGTTCATCTTATACACTACAAGTGAGTTTCCACAATGTGGAGTCACAGAGGTACATTTCGGACTCCTTACCTCTTCCGGTTCCCAAATTAGGTCCATTTGATGTTCCTCCCTTGGATTGAGACCGTTTCACTCATGTTTGTCCTCATAGTCATGTGTAGAACCTATTAATCCATGTTTGGGTAAGTATGGGTCCATCTAGTTCATCTTATACACTACAAGTGAGTTTCCACAATGTGGAGTCACAGAGGTACATTTCGGACTCCTTACCTCTTCCGGTTCCCAAATTAGGTCCATTTGATGTTCCTCCCTTGGATTGAGACCGTTTCACTCATGTTTGTCCTCATAGTCATGTGTAGAACCTATTAATCCATGTTTGGGTAAGTATGGGTCCATCTAGTTCATCTTATACACTACAAGTGAGTTTCCACAATGTGGAGTCACAGAGGTACATTTCGGACTCCTTACCTCTTCCGGTTCCCAAATTAGGTCCATTTGATGTTCCTCCCTTGGATTGAGACCGTTTCACTCATGTTTGTCCTCATAGTCATGTGTAGAACCTATTAATCCATGTTTGGGTAAGTATGGGTCCATCTAGTTCATCTTATACACTACAAGTGAGTTTCCACAATGTGGAGTCACAGAGGTACATTTCGGACTCCTTACCTCTTCCGGTTCCCAAATTAGGTCCATTTGATGTTCCTCCCTTGGATTGAGACCGTTTCACTCATGTTTGTCCTCATAGTCATGTGTAGAACCTATTAATCCATGTTTGGGTAAGTATGGGTCCATCTAGTTCATCTTATACACTACAAGTGAGTTTCCACAATGTGGAGTCACAGAGGTACATTTCGGACTCCTTACCTCTTCCGGTTCCCAAATTAGGTCCATTTGATGTTCCTCCCTTGGATTGAGACCGTTTCACTCATGTTTGTCCTCATAGTCATGTGTAGAACCTATTAATCCATGTTTGGGTAAGTATGGGTCCATCTAGTTCATCTTATACACTACAAGTGAGTTTCCACAATGTGGAGTCACAGAGGTACATTTCGGACTCCTTACCTCTTCCGGTTCCCAAATTAGGTCCATTTGATGTTCCTCCCTTGGATTGAGACCGTTTCACTCATGTTTGTCCTCATAGTCATGTGTAGAACCTATTAATCCATGTTTGGGTAAGTATGGGTCCATCTAGTTCATCTTATACACTACAAGTGAGTTTCCACAATGTGGAGTCACAGAGGTACATTTCGGACTCCTTACCTCTTCCGGTTCCCAAATTAGGTCCATTTGATGTTCCTCCCTTGGATTGAGACCGTTTCACTCATGTTTGTCCTCATAGTCATGTGTAGAACCTATTAATCCATGTTTGGGTAAGTATGGGTCCATCTAGTTCATCTTATACACTACAAGTGAGTTTCCACAATGTGGAGTCACAGAGGTACATTTCGGACTCCTTACCTCTTCCGGTTCCCAAATTAGGTCCATTTGATGTTCCTCCCTTGGATTGAGACCGTTTCACTCATGTTTGTCCTCATAGTCATGTGTAGAACCTATTAATCCATGTTTGGGTAAGTATGGGTCCATCTAGTTCATCTTATACACTACAAGTGAGTTTCCACAATGTGGAGTCACAGAGGTACATTTCGGACTCCTTACCTCTTCCGGTTCCCAAATTAGGTCCATTTGATGTTCCTCCCTTGGATTGAGACCGTTTCACTCATGTTTGTCCTCATAGTCATGTGTAGAACCTATTAATCCATGTTTGGGTAAGTATGGGTCCATCTAGTTCATCTTATACACTACAAGTGAGTTTCCACAATGTGGAGTCACAGAGGTACATTTCGGACTCCTTACCTCTTCCGGTTCCCAAATTAGGTCCATTTGATGTTCCTCCCTTGGATTGAGACCGTTTCACTCATGTTTGTCCTCATAGTCATGTGTAGAACCTATTAATCCATGTTTGGGTAAGTATGGGTCCATCTAGTTCATCTTATACACTACAAGTGAGTTTCCACAATGTGGAGTCACAGAGGTACATTTCGGACTCCTTACCTCTTCCGGTTCCCAAATTAGGTCCATTTGATGTTCCTCCCTTGGATTGAGACCGTTTCACTCATGTTTGTCCTCATAGTCATGTGTAGAACCTATTAATCCATGTTTGGGTAAGTATGGGTCCATCTAGTTCATCTTATACACTACAAGTGAGTTTCCACAATGTGGAGTCACAGAGGTACATTTCGGACTCCTTACCTCTTCCGGTTCCCAAATTAGGTCCATTTGATGTTCCTCCCTTGGATTGAGACCGTTTCACTCATGTTTGTCCTCATAGTCATGTGTAGAACCTATTAATCCATGTTTGGGTAAGTATGGGTCCATCTAGTTCATCTTATACACTACAAGTGAGTTTCCACAATGTGGAGTCACAGAGGTACATTTCGGACTCCTTACCTCTTCCGGTTCCCAAATTAGGTCCATTTGATGTTCCTCCCTTGGATTGAGACCGTTTCACTCATGTTTGTCCTCATAGTCATGTGTAGAACCTATTAATCCATGTTTGGGTAAGTATGGGTCCATCTAGTTCATCTTATACACTACAAGTGAGTTTCCACAATGTGGAGTCACAGAGGTACATTTCGGACTCCTTACCTCTTCCGGTTCCCAAATTAGGTCCATTTGATGTTCCTCCCTTGGATTGAGACCGTTTCACTCATGTTTGTCCTCATAGTCATGTGTAGAACCTATTAATCCATGTTTGGGTAAGTATGGGTCCATCTAGTTCATCTTATACACTACAAGTGAGTTTCCACAATGTGGAGTCACAGAGGTACATTTCGGACTCCTTACCTCTTCCGGTTCCCAAATTAGGTCCATTTGATGTTCCTCCCTTGGATTGAGACCGTTTCACTCATGTTTGTCCTCATAGTCATGTGTAGAACCTATTAATCCATGTTTGGGTAAGTATGGGTCCATCTAGTTCATCTTATACACTACAAGTGAGTTTCCACAATGTGGAGTCACAGAGGTACATTTCGGACTCCTTACCTCTTCCGGTTCCCAAATTAGGTCCATTTGATGTTCCTCCCTTGGATTGAGACCGTTTCACTCATGTTTGTCCTCATAGTCATGTGTAGAACCTATTAATCCATGTTTGGGTAAGTATGGGTCCATCTAGTTCATCTTATACACTACAAGTGAGTTTCCACAATGTGGAGTCACAGAGGTACATTTCGGACTCCTTACCTCTTCCGGTTCCCAAATTAGGTCCATTTGATGTTCCTCCCTTGGATTGAGACCGTTTCACTCATGTTTGTCCTCATAGTCATGTGTAGAACCTATTAATCCATGTTTGGGTAAGTATGGGTCCATCTAGTTCATCTTATACACTACAAGTGAGTTTCCACAATGTGGAGTCACAGAGGTACATTTCGGACTCCTTACCTCTTCCGGTTCCCAAATTAGGTCCATTTGATGTTCCTCCCTTGGATTGAGACCGTTTCACTCATGTTTGTCCTCATAGTCATGTGTAGAACCTATTAATCCATGTTTGGGTAAGTATGGGTCCATCTAGTTCATCTTATACACTACAAGTGAGTTTCCACAATGTGGAGTCACAGAGGTACATTTCGGACTCCTTACCTCTTCCGGTTCCCAAATTAGGTCCATTTGATGTTCCTCCCTTGGATTGAGACCGTTTCACTCATGTTTGTCCTCATAGTCATGTGTAGAACCTATTAATCCATGTTTGGGTAAGTATGGGTCCATCTAGTTCATCTTATACACTACAAGTGAGTTTCCACAATGTGGAGTCACAGAGGTACATTTCGGACTCCTTACCTCTTCCGGTTCCCAAATTAGGTCCATTTGATGTTCCTCCCTTGGATTGAGACCGTTTCACTCATGTTTGTCCTCATAGTCATGTGTAGAACCTATTAATCCATGTTTGGGTAAGTATGGGTCCATCTAGTTCATCTTATACACTACAAGTGAGTTTCCACAATGTGGAGTCACAGAGGTACATTTCGGACTCCTTACCTCTTCCGGTTCCCAAATTAGGTCCATTTGATGTTCCTCCCTTGGATTGAGACCGTTTCACTCATGTTTGTCCTCATAGTCATGTGTAGAACCTATTAATCCATGTTTGGGTAAGTATGGGTCCATCTAGTTCATCTTATACACTACAAGTGAGTTTCCACAATGTGGAGTCACAGAGGTACATTTCGGACTCCTTACCTCTTCCGGTTCCCAAATTAGGTCCATTTGATGTTCCTCCCTTGGATTGAGACCGTTTCACTCATGTTTGTCCTCATAGTCATGTGTAGAACCTATTAATCCATGTTTGGGTAAGTATGGGTCCATCTAGTTCATCTTATACACTACAAGTGAGTTTCCACAATGTGGAGTCACAGAGGTACATTTCGGACTCCTTACCTCTTCCGGTTCCCAAATTAGGTCCATTTGATGTTCCTCCCTTGGATTGAGACCGTTTCACTCATGTTTGTCCTCATAGTCATGTGTAGAACCTATTAATCCATGTTTGGGTAAGTATGGGTCCATCTAGTTCATCTTATACACTACAAGTGAGTTTCCACAATGTGGAGTCACAGAGGTACATTTCGGACTCCTTACCTCTTCCGGTTCCCAAATTAGGTCCATTTGA
>CACVBM020000460.1:0-13507 GCA_902728155.2 Microthlaspi erraticum | reverse complement strand
TTGAGACCGTTTCACTCATGTTTGTCCTCATAGTCATGTGTAGAACCTATTAATCCATGTTTGGATAAGTATGGGTCCATCTAGTTCATCTTATACACTACAAGTGAGTTTCCACAATGTGGAGTCACAGAGGTACATTTCGGACTCCTTACCTCTTCCGGTTCCCAAATTAGGTCCATTTGATGTTCCTCCCTTGGATTGAGACCGTTTCACTCATGTTTGTCCTCATAGTCATGTGTAGAACCTATTAATCCATGTTTGGATAAGTATGGGTCCATCTAGTTCATCTTATACACTACAAGTGAGTTTCCACAATGTGGAGTCACAGAGGTACATTTCGGACTCCTTACCTCTTCCGGTTCCCAAATTAGGTCCATTTGATGTTCCTCCCTTGGATTGAGACCGTTTCACTCATGTTTGTCCTCATAGTCATGTGTAGAACCTATTAATCCATGTTTGGATAAGTATGGGTCCATCTAGTTCATCTTATACACTACAAGTGAGTTTCCACAATGTGGAGTCACAGAGGTACATTTCGGACTCCTTACCTCTTCCGGTTCCCAAATTAGGTCCATTTGATGTTCCTCCCTTGGATTGAGACCGTTTCACTCATGTTTGTCCTCATAGTCATGTGTAGAACCTATTAATCCATGTTTGGATAAGTATGGGTCCATCTAGTTCATCTTATACACTACAAGTGAGTTTCCACAATGTGGAGTCACAGAGGTACATTTCGGACTCCTTACCTCTTCCGGTTCCCAAATTAGGTCCATTTGATGTTCCTCCCTTGGATTGAGACCGTTTCACTCATGTTTGTCCTCATAGTCATGTGTAGAACCTATTAATCCATGTTTGGATAAGTATGGGTCCATCTAGTTCATCTTATACACTACAAGTGAGTTTCCACAATGTGGAGTCACAGAGGTACATTTCGGACTCCTTACCTCTTCCGGTTCCCAAATTAGGTCCATTTGATGTTCCTCCCTTGGATTGAGACCGTTTCACTCATGTTTGTCCTCATAGTCATGTGTAGAACCTATTAATCCATGTTTGGATAAGTATGGGTCCATCTAGTTCATCTTATACACTACAAGTGAGTTTCCACAATGTGGAGTCACAGAGGTACATTTCGGACTCCTTACCTCTTCCGGTTCCCAAATTAGGTCCATTTGATGTTCCTCCCTTGGATTGAGACCGTTTCACTCATGTTTGTCCTCATAGTCATGTGTAGAACCTATTAATCCATGTTTGGTAAGTATGGGTCCATCTAGTTCATCTTATACACTACAAGTGAGTTTCCACAATGTGGAGTCACAGAGGTACATTTCGGACTCCTTACCTCTTCCGGTTCCCAAATTAGGTCCATTTGATGTTCCTCCCTTGGATTGAGACCGTTTCACTCATGTTTGTCCTCATAGTCATGTGTAGAACCTATTAATCCATGTTTGGATAAGTATGGGTCCATCTAGTTCATCTTATACACTACAAGTGAGTTTCCACAATGTGGAGTCACAGAGGTACATTTCGGACTCCTTACCTCTTCCGGTTCCCAAATTAGGTCCATTTGATGTTCCTCCCTTGGATTGAGACCGTTTCACTCATGTTTGTCCTCATAGTCATGTGTAGAACCTATTAATCCATGTTTGGATAAGTATGGGTCCATCTAGTTCATCTTATACACTACAAGTGAGTTTCCACAATGTGGAGTCACAGAGGTACATTTCGGACTCCTTACCTCTTCCGGTTCCCAAATTAGGTCCATTTGATGTTCCTCCCTTGGATTGAGACCGTTTCACTCATGTTTGTCCTCATAGTCATGTGTAGAACCTATTAATCCATGTTTGGATAAGTATGGGTCCATCTAGTTCATCTTATACACTACAAGTGAGTTTCCACAATGTGGAGTCACAGAGGTACATTTCGGACTCCTTACCTCTTCCGGTTCCCAAATTAGGTCCATTTGATGTTCCTCCCTTGGATTGAGACCGTTTCACTCATGTTTGTCCTCATAGTCATGTGTAGAACCTATTAATCCATGTTTGGTAAGTATGGGTCCATCTAGTTCATCTTATACACTACAAGTGAGTTTCCACAATGTGGAGTCACAGAGGTACATTTCGGACTCCTTACCTCTTCCGGTTCCCAAATTAGGTCCATTTGATGTTCCTCCCTTGGATTGAGACCGTTTCACTCATGTTTGTCCTCATAGTCATGTGTAGAACCTATTAATCCATGTTTGGTAAGTATGGGTCCATCTAGTTCATCTTATACACTACAAGTGAGTTTCCACAATGTGGAGTCACAGAGGTACATTTCGGACTCCTTACCTCTTCCGGTTCCCAAATTAGGTCCATTTGATGTTCCTCCCTTGGATTGAGACCGTTTCACTCATGTTTGTCCTCATAGTCATGTGTAGAACCTATTAATCCATGTTTGGATAAGTATGGGTCCATCTAGTTCATCTTATACACTACAAGTGAGTTTCCACAATGTGGAGTCACAGAGGTACATTTCGGACTCCTTACCTCTTCCGGTTCCCAAATTAGGTCCATTTGATGTTCCTCCCTTGGATTGAGACCGTTTCACTCATGTTTGTCCTCATAGTCATGTGTAGAACCTATTAATCCATGTTTGGATAAGTATGGGTCCATCTAGTTCATCTTATACACTACAAGTGAGTTTCCACAATGTGGAGTCACAGAGGTACATTTCGGACTCCTTACCTCTTCCGGTTCCCAAATTAGGTCCATTTGATGTTCCTCCCTTGGATTGAGACCGTTTCACTCATGTTTGTCCTCATAGTCATGTGTAGAACCTATTAATCCATGTTTGGTAAGTATGGGTCCATCTAGTTCATCTTATACACTACAAGTGAGTTTCCACAATGTGGAGTCACAGAGGTACATTTCGGACTCTTACCTCTTCGGTTCCCAAATTAGGTCCATTTGATGTTCCTCCCTTGGATTGAGACCGTTTCACTCATGTTTGTCCTCATAGTCATGTATAGAACCTATTAATCCATGTTTGGGATAAGTATGGGTCCATCTAGTTCATCTTATACACTACAAGTGAGTTTCCACAATGTGGAGTCACAGAGGTACATTTCGGACTCCTTACCTCTTCCGGTTCCCAAATTAGGTCCATTTGATGTTCTCCCTTGGATTGAGACCGTTTCACTCATGTTTGTCCTTCATAGTCATGTGTAGAACCTATTAATCCATGTTTGGGTAAGTATGGGTCCATCTAGTTCATCTTATACACTACAAGTGAGTTTCCACAATGTGGAGGCACAGAGGTACATTTCGGACTCCTTACCTCTTCCGGTTCCCAAATTAGGTCCATTTGATGTTCCTCCCTTGGATTGAGACCGTTTCACTCATGTTTGTCCTCATAGTCATGTGTAGAACCTATTAATCCATGTTTGGTAAGTATGGGTCCATCTAGTTCATCTTATACACTACAAGTGAGTTTCCACAATGTGGAGTCACAGAGGTACATTTCGGACTCTTACCTCTTCCGGTTCCCAAATTAGGTCCATTTGATGTTCCTCCCTTGGATTGAGACCGTTTCACTCATGTTTGTCCTCATAGTCATGTGTAGAACCTATTAATCCATGTTTGGGTTAAGTATGGGTCCATCTAGTTCATCTTATACACTACAAGTGAGTTTCCACAATGTGGAGTCACAGAGGTACATTTCGGACTCCTTACCTCTTCCGGTTCCCAAATTAGGTCCATTTGATGTTCCTCCCTTGGATTGAGACCGTTTCACTCATGTTTGTCTCATAGTCATGTGTAGAACCTATTAATCCATGTTTGGATAAGTATGGGTCCATCTAGTTCATCTTATACACTACAAGTGAGTTTCCACAATGTGGAGTCACAGAGGTACATTTCGGACTCCTTACCTCTTCCGGTTCCCAAATTAGGTCCATTTGATGTTCCTCCCTTGGATTGAGACCGTTTCACTCATGTTTGTCCTCATAGTCATGTGTAGAACCTATTAATCCATGTTTGGGTAAGTATGGGTCCATCTAGTTCATCTTATACACTACAAGTGAGTTTCCACAATGTGGAGTCACAGAGGTACATTTCGGACTCCTTACCTCTTCCGGTTCCCAAATTAGGTCCATTTGATGTTCCTCCCTTGGATTGAGACCGTTTCACTCATGTTTGTCCTCATAGTCATGTGTAGAACCTATTAATCCATGTTTGGGTAAGTATGGGTCCATCTAGTTCATCTTATACACTACAAGTGAGTTTCCACAATGTGGAGTCACAGAGGTACATTTCGGACTCCTTACCTCTTCGGTTCCCAAATTAGGTCCATTTGATGTTCCTCCCTTGGATTGAGACCGTTTCACTCATGTTTGTCTCATAGTCATGTGTAGAACCTATTAATCCATGTTTGGGATAAGTATGGGTCCATCTAGTTCATCTTATACACTACAAGTGAGTTTCCACAATGTGGAGTCACAGAGGTACATTTCGGACTCCTTACCTCTTCCGGTTCCCAAATTAGGTCCATTTGATGTTCCTCCCTTGGATTGAGACCGTTTCACTCATGTTTGTCCTCATAGTCATGTGTAGAACCTATTAATCCATGTTTGGGATAAGTATGGGTCCATCTAGTTCATCTTATACACTACAAGTGAGTTTCCACAATGTGGAGTCACAGAGGTACATTTCGGACTCCTTACCTCTTCCGGTTCCCAAATTAGGTCCATTTGATGTTCCTCCCTTGGATTGAGACCGTTTCACTCATGTTTGTCCTCATAGTCATGTGTAGAACCTATTAATCCATGTTTGGATAAGTATGGGTCCATCTAGTTCATCTTATACACTACAAGTGAGTTTCCACAATGTGGAGTCACAGAGGTACATTTCGGACTCCTTACCTCTTCCGGTTCCCAAATTAGGTCCATTTGATGTTCCTCCCTTGGATTGAGACCGTTTCACTCATGTTTGTCCTCATAGTCATGTGTAGAACCTATTAATCCATGTTTGGGATAAGTATGGGTCCATCTAGTTCATCTTATACACTACAAGTGAGTTTCCACAATGTGGAGTCACAGAGGTACATTTCGGACTCCTTACCTCTTCCGGTTCCCAAATTAGGTCCATTTGATGTTCCTCCCTTGGATTGAGACCGTTTCACTCATGTTTGTCCTCATAGTCATGTGTAGAACCTATTAATCCATGTTTGGGTTAAGTATGGGTCCATCTAGTTCATCTTATACACTACAAGTGAGTTTCCACAATGTGGAGTCACAGAGGTACATTTCGGACTCCTTACCTCTTCCGGTTCCCAAATTAGGTCCATTTGATGTTCCTCCCTTGGATTGAGACCGTTTCACTCATGTTTGTCCTCATAGTCATGTGTAGAACCTATTAATCCATGTTTGGGATAAGTATGGGTCCATCTAGTTCATCTTATACACTACAAGTGAGTTTCCACAATGTGGAGTCACAGAGGTACATTTCGGACTCCTTACCTCTTCCGGTTCCCAAATTAGGTCCATTTGATGTTCCTCCCTTGGATTGAGACCGTTTCACTCATGTTTGTCCTCATAGTCATGTGTAGAACCTATTAATCCATGTTTGGGTAAGTATGGGTCCATCTAGTTCATCTTATACACTACAAGTGAGTTTCCACAATGTGGAGTCACAGAGGTACATTTCGGACTCCTTACCTCTTCCGGTTCCCAAATTAGGTCCATTTGATGTTCCTCCCTTGGATTGAGACCGTTTCACTCATGTTTGTCCTCATAGTCATGTGTAGAACCTATTAATCCATGTTTGGATAAGTATGGGTCCATCTAGTTCATCTTATACACTACAAGTGAGTTTCCACAATGTGGAGTCACAGAGGTACATTTCGGACTCCTTACCTCTTCCGGTTCCCAAATTAGGTCCATTTGATGTTCCTCCCTTGGATTGAGACCGTTTCACTCATGTTTGTCCTCATAGTCATGTGTAGAACCTATTAATCCATGTTTGGTAAGTATGGGTCCATCTAGTTCATCTTATACACTACAAGTGAGTTTCCACAATGTGGAGTCACAGAGGTACATTTCGGACTCCTTACCTCTTCCGGTTCCCAAATTAGGTCCATTTGATGTTCCTCCCTTGGATTGAGACCGTTTCACTCATGTTTGTCCTCATAGTCATGTGTAGAACCTATTAATCCATGTTTGGATAAGTATGGGTCCATCTAGTTCATCTTATACACTACAAGTGAGTTTCCACAATGTGGAGTCACAGAGGTACATTTCGGACTCCTTACCTCTTCCGGTTCCCAAATTAGGTCCATTTGATGTTCCTCCCTTGGATTGAGACCGTTTCACTCATGTTTGTCCTCATAGTCATGTGTAGAACCTATTAATCCATGTTTGGATAAGTATGGGTCCATCTAGTTCATCTTATACACTACAAGTGAGTTTCCACAATGTGGAGTCACAGAGGTACATTTCGGACTCCTTACCTCTTCCGGTTCCCAAATTAGGTCCATTTGATGTTCCTCCCTTGGATTGAGACCGTTTCACTCATGTTTGTCCTCATAGTCATGTGTAGAACCTATTAATCCATGTTTGGGTAAGTATGGGTCCATCTAGTTCATCTTATACACTACAAGTGAGTTTCCACAATGTGGAGTCACAGAGGTACATTTCGGACTCCTTACCTCTTCCGGTTCCCAAATTAGGTCCATTTGATGTTCCTCCCTTGGATTGAGACCGTTTCACTCATGTTTGTCCTCATAGTCATGTGTAGAACCTATTAATCCATGTTTGGATAAGTATGGGTCCATCTAGTTCATCTTATACACTACAAGTGAGTTTCCACAATGTGGAGTCACAGAGGTACATTTCGGACTCCTTACCTCTTCCGGTTCCCAAATTAGGTCCATTTGATGTTCCTCCCTTGGATTGAGACCGTTTCACTCATGTTTGTCCTCATAGTCATGTGTAGAACCTATTAATCCATGTTTGGGATAAGTATGGGTCCATCTAGTTCATCTTATACACTACAAGTGAGTTTCCACAATGTGGAGTCACAGAGGTACATTTCGGACTCCTTACCTCTTCCGGTTCCCAAATTAGGTCCATTTGATGTTCCTCCCTTGGATTGAGACCGTTTCACTCATGTTTGTCCTCATAGTCATGTGTAGAACCTATTAATCCATGTTTGGATAAGTATGGGTCCATCTAGTTCATCTTATACACTACAAGTGAGTTTCCACAATGTGGAGTCACAGAGGTACATTTCGGACTCCTTACCTCTTCCGGTTCCCAAATTAGGTCCATTTGATGTTCCTCCCTTGGATTGAGACCGTTTCACTCATGTTTGTCCTCATAGTCATGTGTAGAACCTATTAATCCATGTTTGGTAAGTATGGGTCCATCTAGTTCATCTTATACACTACAAGTGAGTTTCCACAATGTGGAGTCACAGAGGTACATTTCGGACTCCTTACCTCTTCCGGTTCCCAAATTAGGTCCATTTGATGTTCCTCCCTTGGATTGAGACCGTTTCACTCATGTTTGTCCTCATAGTCATGTGTAGAACCTATTAATCCATGTTTGGGTAAGTATGGGTCCATCTAGTTCATCTTATACACTACAAGTGAGTTTCCACAATGTGGAGTCACAGAGGTACATTTCGGACTCCTTACCTCTTCCGGTTCCCAAATTAGGTCCATTTGATGTTCCTCCCTTGGATTGAGACCGTTTCACTCATGTTTGTCCTCATAGTCATGTGTAGAACCTATTAATCCATGTTTGGTAAGTATGGGTCCATCTAGTTCATCTTATACACTACAAGTGAGTTTCCACAATGTGGAGTCACAGAGGTACATTTCGGACTCCTTACCTCTTCCGGTTCCCAAATTAGGTCCATTTGATGTTCCTCCCTTGGATTGAGACCGTTTCACTCATGTTTGTCCTCATAGTCATGTGTAGAACCTATTAATCCATGTTTGGTAAGTATGGGTCCATCTAGTTCATCTTATACACTACAAGTGAGTTTCCACAATGTGGAGTCACAGAGGTACATTTCGGACTCCTTACCTCTTCCGGTTCCCAAATTAGGTCCATTTGATGTTCCTCCCTTGGATTGAGACCGTTTCACTCATGTTTGTCCTCATAGTCATGTGTAGAACCTATTAATCCATGTTTGGATAAGTATGGGTCCATCTAGTTCATCTTATACACTACAAGTGAGTTTCCACAATGTGGAGTCACAGAGGTACATTTCGGACTCCTTACCTCTTCCGGTTCCCAAATTAGGTCCATTTGATGTTCCTCCCTTGGATTGAGACCGTTTCACTCATGTTTGTCCTCATAGTCATGTGTAGAACCTATTAATCCATGTTTGGTAAGTATGGGTCCATCTAGTTCATCTTATACACTACAAGTGAGTTTCCACAATGTGGAGTCACAGAGGTACATTTCGGACTCCTTACCTCTTCCGGTTCCCAAATTAGGTCCATTTGATGTTCCTCCCTTGGATTGAGACCGTTTCACTCATGTTTGTCCTCATAGTCATGTGTAGAACCTATTAATCCATGTTTGGGTAAGTATGGGTCCATCTAGTTCATCTTATACACTACAAGTGAGTTTCCACAATGTGGAGTCACAGAGGTACATTTCGGACTCCTTACCTCTTCCGGTTCCCAAATTAGGTCCATTTGATGTTCCTCCCTTGGATTGAGACCGTTTCACTCATGTTTGTCCTCATAGTCATGTGTAGAACCTATTAATCCATGTTTGGATAAGTATGGGTCCATCTAGTTCATCTTATACACTACAAGTGAGTTTCCACAATGTGGAGTCACAGAGGTACATTTCGGACTCCTTACCTCTTCCGGTTCCCAAATTAGGTCCATTTGATGTTCCTCCCTTGGATTGAGACCGTTTCACTCATGTTTGTCCTCATAGTCATGTGTAGAACCTATTAATCCATGTTTGGGTAAGTATGGGTCCATCTAGTTCATCTTATACACTACAAGTGAGTTTCCACAATGTGGAGTCACAGAGGTACATTTCGGACTCCTTACCTCTTCCGGTTCCCAAATTAGGTCCATTTGATGTTCCTCCCTTGGATTGAGACCGTTTCACTCATGTTTGTCCTCATAGTCATGTGTAGAACCTATTAATCCATGTTTGGATAAGTATGGGTCCATCTAGTTCATCTTATACACTACAAGTGAGTTTCCACAATGTGGAGTCACAGAGGTACATTTCGGACTCCTTACCTCTTCCGGTTCCCAAATTAGGTCCATTTGATGTTCCTCCCTTGGATTGAGACCGTTTCACTCATGTTTGTCCTCATAGTCATGTGTAGAACCTATTAATCCATGTTTGGGTAAGTATGGGTCCATCTAGTTCATCTTATACACTACAAGTGAGTTTCCACAATGTGGAGTCACAGAGGTACATTTCGGACTCCTTACCTCTTCCGGTTCCCAAATTAGGTCCATTTGATGTTCCTCCCTTGGATTGAGACCGTTTCACTCATGTTTGTCCTCATAGTCATGTGTAGAACCTATTAATCCATGTTTGGTAAGTATGGGTCCATCTAGTTCATCTTATACACTACAAGTGAGTTTCCACAATGTGGAGTCACAGAGGTACATTTCGGACTCCTTACCTCTTCCGGTTCCCAAATTAGGTCCATTTGATGTTCCTCCCTTGGATTGAGACCGTTTCACTCATGTTTGTCCTCATAGTCATGTGTAGAACCTATTAATCCATGTTTGGGATAAGTATGGGTCCATCTAGTTCATCTTATACACTACAAGTGAGTTTCCACAATGTGGAGTCACAGAGGTACATTTCGGACTCCTTACCTCTTCCGGTTCCCAAATTAGGTCCATTTGATGTTCCTCCCTTGGATTGAGACCGTTTCACTCATGTTTGTCCTCATAGTCATGTGTAGAACCTATTAATCCATGTTTGGATAAGTATGGGTCCATCTAGTTCATCTTATACACTACAAGTGAGTTTCCACAATGTGGAGTCACAGAGGTACATTTCGGACTCCTTACCTCTTCCGGTTCCCAAATTAGGTCCATTTGATGTTCCTCCCTTGGATTGAGACCGTTTCACTCATGTTTGTCCTCATAGTCATGTGTAGAACCTATTAATCCATGTTTGGTAAGTATGGGTCCATCTAGTTCATCTTATACACTACAAGTGAGTTTCCACAATGTGGAGTCACAGAGGTACATTTCGGACTCCTTACCTCTTCCGGTTCCCAAATTAGGTCCATTTGATGTTCCTCCCTTGGATTGAGACCGTTTCACTCATGTTTGTCCTCATAGTCATGTGTAGAACCTATTAATCCATGTTTGGTAAGTATGGGTCCATCTAGTTCATCTTATACACTACAAGTGAGTTTCCACAATGTGGAGTCACAGAGGTACATTTCGGACTCCTTACCTCTTCCGGTTCCCAAATTAGGTCCATTTGATGTTCCTCCCTTGGATTGAGACCGTTTCACTCATGTTTGTCCTCATAGTCATGTGTAGAACCTATTAATCCATGTTTGGTAAGTATGGGTCCATCTAGTTCATCTTATACACTACAAGTGAGTTTCCACAATGTGGAGTCACAGAGGTACATTTCGGACTCCTTACCTCTTCCGGTTCCCAAATTAGGTCCATTTGATGTTCCTCCCTTGGATTGAGACCGTTTCACTCATGTTTGTCCTCATAGTCATGTGTAGAACCTATTAATCCATGTTTGGGTAAGTATGGGTCCATCTAGTTCATCTTATACACTACAAGTGAGTTTCCACAATGTGGAGTCACAGAGGTACATTTCGGACTCCTTACCTCTTCCGGTTCCCAAATTAGGTCCATTTGATGTTCCTCCCTTGGATTGAGACCGTTTCACTCATGTTTGTCCTCATAGTCATGTGTAGAACCTATTAATCCATGTTTGGGTAAGTATGGGTCCATCTAGTTCATCTTATACACTACAAGTGAGTTTCCACAATGTGGAGTCACAGAGGTACATTTCGGACTCCTTACCTCTTCCGGTTCCCAAATTAGGTCCATTTGATGTTCCTCCCTTGGATTGAGACCGTTTCACTCATGTTTGTCCTCATAGTCATGTGTAGAACCTATTAATCCATGTTTGGGTAAGTATGGGTCCATCTAGTTCATCTTATACACTACAAGTGAGTTTCCACAATGTGGAGTCACAGAGGTACATTTCGGACTCCTTACCTCTTCCGGTTCCCAAATTAGGTCCATTTGATGTTCCTCCCTTGGATTGAGACCGTTTCACTCATGTTTGTCCTCATAGTCATGTGTAGAACCTATTAATCCATGTTTGGGTAAGTATGGGTCCATCTAGTTCATCTTATACACTACAAGTGAGTTTCCACAATGTGGAGTCACAGAGGTACATTTCGGACTCCTTACCTCTTCCGGTTCCCAAATTAGGTCCATTTGATGTTCCTCCCTTGGATTGAGACCGTTTCACTCATGTTTGTCCTCATAGTCATGTGTAGAACCTATTAATCCATGTTTGGTAAGTATGGGTCCATCTAGTTCATCTTATACACTACAAGTGAGTTTCCACAATGTGGAGTCACAGAGGTACATTTCGGACTCCTTACCTCTTCCGGTTCCCAAATTAGGTCCATTTGATGTTCCTCCCTTGGATTGAGACCGTTTCACTCATGTTTGTCCTCATAGTCATGTGTAGAACCTATTAATCCATGTTTGGGTAAGTATGGGTCCATCTAGTTCATCTTATACACTACAAGTGAGTTTCCACAATGTGGAGTCACAGAGGTACATTTCGGACTCCTTACCTCTTCCGGTTCCCAAATTAGGTCCATTTGATGTTCCTCCCTTGGATTGAGACCGTTTCACTCATGTTTGTCCTCATAGTCATGTGTAGAACCTATTAATCCATGTTTGGGTAAGTATGGGTCCATCTAGTTCATCTTATACACTACAAGTGAGTTTCCACAATGTGGAGTCACAGAGGTACATTTCGGACTCCTTACCTCTTCCGGTTCCCAAATTAGGTCCATTTGATGTTCCTCCCTTGGATTGAGACCGTTTCACTCATGTTTGTCCTCATAGTCATGTGTAGAACCTATTAATCCATGTTTGGGTAAGTATGGGTCCATCTAGTTCATCTTATACACTACAAGTGAGTTTCCACAATGTGGAGTCACAGAGGTACATTTCGGACTCCTTACCTCTTCCGGTTCCCAAATTAGGTCCATTTGATGTTCCTCCCTTGGATTGAGACCGTTTCACTCATGTTTGTCCTCATAGTCATGTGTAGAACCTATTAATCCATGTTTGGTAAGTATGGGTCCATCTAGTTCATCTTATACACTACAAGTGAGTTTCCACAATGTGGAGTCACAGAGGTACATTTCGGACTCCTTACCTCTTCCGGTTCCCAAATTAGGTCCATTTGATGTTCCTCCCTTGGATTGAGACCGTTTCACTCATGTTTGTCCTCATAGTCATGTGTAGAACCTATTAATCCATGTTTGGGTAAGTATGGGTCCATCTAGTTCATCTTATACACTACAAGTGAGTTTCCACAATGTGGAGTCACAGAGGTACATTTCGGACTCCTTACCTCTTCCGGTTCCCAAATTAGGTCCATTTGATGTTCCTCCCTTGGATTGAGACCGTTTCACTCATGTTTGTCCTCATAGTCATGTGTAGAACCTATTAATCCATGTTTGGTAAGTATGGGTCCATCTAGTTCATCTTATACACTACAAGTGAGTTTCCACAATGTGGAGTCACAGAGGTACATTTCGGACTCCTTACCTCTTCCGGTTCCCAAATTAGGTCCATTTGATGTTCCTCCCTTGGATTGAGACCGTTTCACTCATGTTTGTCCTCATAGTCATGTGTAGAACCTATTAATCCATGTTTGGTAAGTATGGGTCCATCTAGTTCATCTTATACACTACAAGTGAGTTTCCACAATGTGGAGTCACAGAGGTACATTTCGGACTCCTTACCTCTTCCGGTTCCCAAATTAGGTCCATTTGATGTTCCTCCCTTGGATTGAGACCGTTTCACTCATGTTTGTCCTCATAGTCATGTGTAGAACCTATTAATCCATGTTTGGTAAGTATGGGTCCATCTAGTTCATCTTATACACTACAAGTGAGTTTCCACAATGTGGAGTCACAGAGGTACATTTCGGACTCCTTACCTCTTCCGGTTCCCAAATTAGGTCCATTTGATGTTCCTCCCTTGGATTGAGACCGTTTCACTCATGTTTGTCCTCATAGTCATGTGTAGAACCTATTAATCCATGTTTGGTAAGTATGGGTCCATCTAGTTCATCTTATACACTACAAGTGAGTTTCCACAATGTGGAGTCACAGAGGTACATTTCGGACTCCTTACCTCTTCCGGTTCCCAAATTAGGTCCATTTGATGTTCCTCCCTTGGATTGAGACCGTTTCACTCATGTTTGTCCTCATAGTCATGTGTAGAACCTATTAATCTCTCA
>CACVBM020000459.1:0-13508 GCA_902728155.2 Microthlaspi erraticum | reverse complement strand
TGGTCCATTTGATGTTCCTCCCTTGGATTGAGACCGTTTCACTCATGTTTGTCCTCATAGTCATGTGAGAACCTATTAATCCATGTTTGGATAAGTATGGGTCCATCTAGTTCATCTTATACACTACAAGTGAGTTTCCACAATGTGGAGTCACAGAGGTACATTTCGGACTCCTTACCTCTTCCGGTTCCCAAATTAGGTCCATTTGATGTTCCTCCCTTGGATTGAGACCGTTTCACTCATGTTTGTCCTCATAGTCATGTGAGAACCTATTAATCCATGTTTGGTAAGTATGGGTCCATCTAGTTCATCTTATACACTACAAGTGAGTTTCCACAATGTGGAGTCACAGAGGTACATTTCGGACTCCTTACCTCTTCCGGTTCCCAAATTAGGTCCATTTGATGTTCCTCCCTTGGATTGAGACCGTTTCACTCATGTTTGTCCTCATAGTCATGTGTAGAACCTATTAATCCATGTTTGGATAAGTATGGGTCCATCTAGTTCATCTTATACACTACAAGTGAGTTTCCTCAATGTGGAGTCACAGAGGTACATTTCGGACTCCTTACCTCTTCCGGTTCCCAAATTAGGTCCATTTGATGTTCCTCCCTTGGATTGAGACCGTTTCACTCATGTTTGTCCTCATAGTCATGTGAGAACCTATTAATCCATGTTTGGATAAGTATGGGTCCATCTAGTTCATCTTATACACTACAAGTGAGTTTCCACAATGTGGAGTCACAGAGGTACATTTCGGACTCCTTACCTCTTCCGGTTCCCAAATTAGGTCCATTTGATGTTCCTCCCTTGGATTGAGACCGTTTCACTCATGTTTGTCCTCATAGTCATGTGAGAACCTATTAATCCATGTTTGGATAAGTATGGGTCCATCTAGTTCATCTTATACACTACAAGTGAGTTTCCACAATGTGGAGTCACAGAGGTACATTTCGGACTCCTTACCTCTTCCGGTTCCCAAATTAGGTCCATTTGATGTTCCTCCCTTGGATTGAGACCGTTTCACTCATGTTTGTCCTCATAGTCATGTGTAGAACCTATTAATCCATGTTTGGATAAGTATGGGTCCATCTAGTTCATCTTATACACTACAAGTGAGTTTCCACAATGTGGAGTCACAGAGGTACATTTCGGACTCCTTACCTCTTCCGGTTCCCAAATTAGGTCCATTTGATGTTCCTCCCTTGGATTGAGACCGTTTCACTCATGTTTGTCCTCATAGTCATGTGAGAACCTATTAATCCATGTTTGGATAAGTATGGGTCCATCTAGTTCATCTTATACACTACAAGTGAGTTTCCACAATGTGGAGTCACAGAGGTACATTTCGGACTCCTTACCTCTTCCGGTTCCCAAATTAGGTCCATTTGATGTTCCTCCCTTGGATTGAGACCGTTTCACTCATGTTTGTCCTCATAGTCATGTGGAGAACCTATTAATCCATGTTTGGATAAGTATGGGTCCATCTAGTTCATCTTATACACTACAAGTGAGTTTCCACAATGTGGAGTCACAGAGGTACATTTCGGACTCCTTACCTCTTCCGGTTCCCAAATTAGGTCCATTTGATGTTCCTCCCTTGGATTGAGACCGTTTCACTCATGTTTGTCCTCATAGTCATGTGAGAACCTATTAATCCATGTTTGGATAAGTATGGGTCCATCTAGTTCATCTTATACACTACAAGTGAGTTTCCACAATGTGGAGTCACAGAGGTACATTTCGGACTCCTTACCTCTTCCGGTTCCCAAATTAGGTCCATTTGATGTTCCTCCCTTGGATTGAGACCGTTTCACTCATGTTTGTCCTCATAGTCATGTGGAGAACCTATTAATCCATGTTTGGATAAGTATGGGTCCATCTAGTTCATCTTATACACTACAAGTGAGTTTCCACAATGTGGAGTCACAGAGGTACATTTCGGACTCCTTACCTCTTCCGGTTCCCAAATTAGGTCCATTTGATGTTCCTCCCTTGGATTGAGACCGTTTCACTCATGTTTGTCCTCATAGTCATGTGAGAACCTATTAATCCATGTTTGGATAAGTATGGGTCCATCTAGTTCATCTTATACACTACAAGTGAGTTTCCACAATGTGGAGTCACAGAGGTACATTTCGGACTCCTTACCTCTTCCGGTTCCCAAATTAGGTCCATTTGATGTTCCTCCCTTGGATTGAGACCGTTTCACTCATGTTTGTCCTCATAGTCATGTGAGAACCTATTAATCCATGTTTGGATAAGTATGGGTCCATCTAGTTCATCTTATACACTACAAGTGAGTTTCCTCAATGTGGAGTCACAGAGGTACATTTCGGACTCCTTACCTCTTCCGGTTCCCAAATTAGGTCCATTTGATGTTCCTCCCTTGGATTGAGACCGTTTCACTCATGTTTGTCCTCATAGTCATGTGAGAACCTATTAATCCATGTTTGGATAAGTATGGGTCCATCTAGTTCATCTTATACACTACAAGTGAGTTTCCACAATGTGGAGTCACAGAGGTACATTTCGGACTCCTTACCTCTTCCGGTTCCCAAATTAGGTCCATTTGATGTTCCTCCCTTGGATTGAGACCGTTTCACTCATGTTTGTCCTCATAGTCATGTGTAGAACCTATTAATCCATGTTTGGATAAGTATGGGTCCATCTAGTTCATCTTATACACTACAAGTGAGTTTCCACAATGTGGAGTCACAGAGGTACATTTCGGACTCCTTACCTCTTCCGGTTCCCAAATTAGGTCCATTTGATGTTCCTCCCTTGGATTGAGACCGTTTCACTCATGTTTGTCCTCATAGTCATGTGGAGAACCTATTAATCCATGTTTGGATAAGTATGGGTCCATCTAGTTCATCTTATACACTACAAGTGAGTTTCCACAATGTGGAGTCACAGAGGTACATTTCGGACTCCTTACCTCTTCCGGTTCCCAAATTAGGTCCATTTGATGTTCCTCCCTTGGATTGAGACCGTTTCACTCATGTTTGTCCTCATAGTCATGTGTAGAACCTATTAATCCATGTTTGGATAAGTATGGGTCCATCTAGTTCATCTTATACACTACAAGTGAGTTTCCACAATGTGGAGTCACAGAGGTACATTTCGGACTCCTTACCTCTTCCGGTTCCCAAATTAGGTCCATTTGATGTTCCTCCCTTGGATTGAGACCGTTTCACTCATGTTTGTCCTCATAGTCATGTGTAGAACCTATTAATCCATGTTTGGATAAGTATGGGTCCATCTAGTTCATCTTATACACTACAAGTGAGTTTCCACAATGTGGAGTCACAGAGGTACATTTCGGACTCCTTACCTCTTCCGGTTCCCAAATTAGGTCCATTTGATGTTCCTCCCTTGGATTGAGACCGTTTCACTCATGTTTGTCCTCATAGTCATGTGTAGAACCTATTAATCCATGTTTGGATAAGTATGGGTCCATCTAGTTCATCTTATACACTACAAGTGAGTTTCCACAATGTGGAGTCACAGAGGTACATTTCGGACTCCTTACCTCTTCCGGTTCCCAAATTAGGTCCATTTGATGTTCCTCCCTTGGATTGAGACCGTTTCACTCATGTTTGTCCTCATAGTCATGTGTAGAACCTATTAATCCATGTTTGGATAAGTATGGGTCCATCTAGTTCATCTTATACACTACAAGTGAGTTTCCACAATGTGGAGTCACAGAGGTACATTTCGGACTCCTTACCTCTTCCGGTTCCCAAATTAGGTCCATTTGATGTTCCTCCCTTGGATTGAGACCGTTTCACTCATGTTTGTCCTCATAGTCATGTGTAGAACCTATTAATCCATGTTTGGATAAGTATGGGTCCATCTAGTTCATCTTATACACTACAAGTGAGTTTCCACAATGTGGAGTCACAGAGGTACATTTCGGACTCCTTACCTCTTCCGGTTCCCAAATTAGGTCCATTTGATGTTCCTCCCTTGGATTGAGACCGTTTCACTCATGTTTGTCCTCATAGTCATGTGTAGAACCTATTAATCCATGTTTGGATAAGTATGGGTCCATCTAGTTCATCTTATACACTACAAGTGAGTTTCCACAATGTGGAGTCACAGAGGTACATTTCGGACTCCTTACCTCTTCCGGTTCCCAAATTAGGTCCATTTGATGTTCCTCCCTTGGATTGAGACCGTTTCACTCATGTTTGTCCTCATAGTCATGTGTAGAACCTATTAATCCATGTTTGGATAAGTATGGGTCCATCTAGTTCATCTTATACACTACAAGTGAGTTTCCACAATGTGGAGTCACAGAGGTACATTTCGGACTCCTTACCTCTTCCGGTTCCCAAATTAGGTCCATTTGATGTTCCTCCCTTGGATTGAGACCGTTTCACTCATGTTTGTCCTCATAGTCATGGAGAACCTATTAATCCATGTTTGGATAAGTATGGGTCCATCTAGTTCATCTTATACACTACAAGTGAGTTTCCACAATGTGGAGTCACAGAGGTACATTTCGGACTCCTTACCTCTTCCGGTTCCCAAATTAGGTCCATTTGATGTTCCTCCCTTGGATTGAGACCGTTTCACTCATGTTTGTCCTCATAGTCATGTGTAGAACCTATTAATCCATGTTTGGATAAGTATGGGTCCATCTAGTTCATCTTATACACTACAAGTGAGTTTCCACAATGTGGAGTCACAGAGGTACATTTCGGACTCCTTACCTCTTCCGGTTCCCAAATTAGGTCCATTTGATGTTCCTCCCTTGGATTGAGACCGTTTCACTCATGTTTGTCCTCATAGTCATGTGTAGAACCTATTAATCCATGTTTGGATAAGTATGGGTCCATCTAGTTCATCTTATACACTACAAGTGAGTTTCCACAATGTGGAGTCACAGAGGTACATTTCGGACTCCTTACCTCTTCCGGTTCCCAAATTAGGTCCATTTGATGTTCCTCCCTTGGATTGAGACCGTTTCACTCATGTTTGTCCTCATAGTCATGTGGAGAACCTATTAATCCATGTTTGGATAAGTATGGGTCCATCTAGTTCATCTTATACACTACAAGTGAGTTTCCACAATGTGGAGTCACAGAGGTACATTTCGGACTCCTTACCTCTTCCGGTTCCCAAATTAGGTCCATTTGATGTTCCTCCCTTGGATTGAGACCGTTTCACTCATGTTTGTCCTCATAGTCATGTGTAGAACCTATTAATCCATGTTTGGATAAGTATGGGTCCATCTAGTTCATCTTATACACTACAAGTGAGTTTCCACAATGTGGAGTCACAGAGGTACATTTCGGACTCCTTACCTCTTCCGGTTCCCAAATTAGGTCCATTTGATGTTCCTCCCTTGGATTGAGACCGTTTCACTCATGTTTGTCCTCATAGTCATGTGTAGAACCTATTAATCCATGTTTGGATAAGTATGGGTCCATCTAGTTCATCTTATACACTACAAGTGAGTTTCCACAATGTGGAGTCACAGAGGTACATTTCGGACTCCTTACCTCTTCCGGTTCCCAAATTAGGTCCATTTGATGTTCCTCCCTTGGATTGAGACCGTTTCACTCATGTTTGTCCTCATAGTCATGTGAGAACCTATTAATCCATGTTTGGATAAGTATGGGTCCATCTAGTTCATCTTATACACTACAAGTGAGTTTCCACAATGTGGAGTCACAGAGGTACATTTCGGACTCCTTACCTCTTCCGGTTCCCAAATTAGGTCCATTTGATGTTCCTCCCTTGGATTGAGACCGTTTCACTCATGTTTGTCCTCATAGTCATGTGTAGAACCTATTAATCCATGTTTGGATAAGTATGGGTCCATCTAGTTCATCTTATACACTACAAGTGAGTTTCCACAATGTGGAGTCACAGAGGTACATTTCGGACTCCTTACCTCTTCCGGTTCCCAAATTAGGTCCATTTGATGTTCCTCCCTTGGATTGAGACCGTTTCACTCATGTTTGTCCTCATAGTCATGTGTAGAACCTATTAATCCATGTTTGGATAAGTATGGGTCCATCTAGTTCATCTTATACACTACAAGTGAGTTTCCACAATGTGGAGTCACAGAGGTACATTTCGGACTCCTTACCTCTTCCGGTTCCCAAATTAGGTCCATTTGATGTTCCTCCCTTGGATTGAGACCGTTTCACTCATGTTTGTCCTCATAGTCATGTGTAGAACCTATTAATCCATGTTTGGATAAGTATGGGTCCATCTAGTTCATCTTATACACTACAAGTGAGTTTCCACAATGTGGAGTCACAGAGGTACATTTCGGACTCCTTACCTCTTCCGGTTCCCAAATTAGGTCCATTTGATGTTCCTCCCTTGGATTGAGACCGTTTCACTCATGTTTGTCCTCATAGTCATGTGTAGAACCTATTAATCCATGTTTGGATAAGTATGGGTCCATCTAGTTCATCTTATACACTACAAGTGAGTTTCCACAATGTGGAGTCACAGAGGTACATTTCGGACTCCTTACCTCTTCCGGTTCCCAAATTAGGTCCATTTGATGTTCCTCCCTTGGATTGAGACCGTTTCACTCATGTTTGTCCTCATAGTCATGTGTAGAACCTATTAATCCATGTTTGGATAAGTATGGGTCCATCTAGTTCATCTTATACACTACAAGTGAGTTTCCACAATGTGGAGTCACAGAGGTACATTTCGGACTCCTTACCTCTTCCGGTTCCCAAATTAGGTCCATTTGATGTTCCTCCCTTGGATTGAGACCGTTTCACTCATGTTTGTCCTCATAGTCATGTGTAGAACCTATTAATCCATGTTTGGTAAGTATGGGTCCATCTAGTTCATCTTATACACTACAAGTGAGTTTCCACAATGTGGAGTCACAGAGGTACATTTCGGACTCCTTACCTCTTCCGGTTCCCAAATTAGGTCCATTTGATGTTCCTCCCTTGGATTGAGACCGTTTCACTCATGTTTGTCCTCATAGTCATGTGTAGAACCTATTAATCCATGTTTGGATAAGTATGGGTCCATCTAGTTCATCTTATACACTACAAGTGAGTTTCCACAATGTGGAGTCACAGAGGTACATTTCGGACTCCTTACCTCTTCCGGTTCCCAAATTAGGTCCATTTGATGTTCCTCCCTTGGATTGAGACCGTTTCACTCATGTTTGTCCTCATAGTCATGTGTAGAACCTATTAATCCATGTTTGGATAAGTATGGGTCCATCTAGTTCATCTTATACACTACAAGTGAGTTTCCACAATGTGGAGTCACAGAGGTACATTTCGGACTCCTTACCTCTTCCGGTTCCCAAATTAGGTCCATTTGATGTTCCTCCCTTGGATTGAGACCGTTTCACTCATGTTTGTCCTCATAGTCATGTGTAGAACCTATTAATCCATGTTTGGATAAGTATGGGTCCATCTAGTTCATCTTATACACTACAAGTGAGTTTCCACAATGTGGAGTCACAGAGGTACATTTCGGACTCCTTACCTCTTCCGGTTCCCAAATTAGGTCCATTTGATGTTCCTCCCTTGGATTGAGACCGTTTCACTCATGTTTGTCCTCATAGTCATGTGTAGAACCTATTAATCCATGTTTGGATAAGTATGGGTCCATCTAGTTCATCTTATACACTACAAGTGAGTTTCCACAATGTGGAGTCACAGAGGTACATTTCGGACTCCTTACCTCTTCCGGTTCCCAAATTAGGTCCATTTGATGTTCCTCCCTTGGATTGAGACCGTTTCACTCATGTTTGTCCTCATAGTCATGTGTAGAACCTATTAATCCATGTTTGGATAAGTATGGGTCCATCTAGTTCATCTTATACACTACAAGTGAGTTTCCACAATGTGGAGTCACAGAGGTACATTTCGGACTCCTTACCTCTTCCGGTTCCCAAATTAGGTCCATTTGATGTTCCTCCCTTGGATTGAGACCGTTTCACTCATGTTTGTCCTCATAGTCATGTGTAGAACCTATTAATCCATGTTTGGATAAGTATGGGTCCATCTAGTTCATCTTATACACTACAAGTGAGTTTCCACAATGTGGAGTCACAGAGGTACATTTCGGACTCCTTACCTCTTCCGGTTCCCAAATTAGGTCCATTTGATGTTCCTCCCTTGGATTGAGACCGTTTCACTCATGTTTGTCCTCATAGTCATGTGTAGAACCTATTAATCCATGTTTGGATAAGTATGGGTCCATCTAGTTCATCTTATACACTACAAGTGAGTTTCCACAATGTGGAGTCACAGAGGTACATTTCGGACTCCTTACCTCTTCCGGTTCCCAAATTAGGTCCATTTGATGTTCCTCCCTTGGATTGAGACCGTTTCACTCATGTTTGTCCTCATAGTCATGTGTAGAACCTATTAATCCATGTTTGGATAAGTATGGGTCCATCTAGTTCATCTTATACACTACAAGTGAGTTTCCACAATGTGGAGTCACAGAGGTACATTTCGGACTCCTTACCTCTTCCGGTTCCCAAATTAGGTCCATTTGATGTTCCTCCCTTGGATTGAGACCGTTTCACTCATGTTTGTCCTCATAGTCATGTGTAGAACCTATTAATCCATGTTTGGATAAGTATGGGTCCATCTAGTTCATCTTATACACTACAAGTGAGTTTCCACAATGTGGAGTCACAGAGGTACATTTCGGACTCCTTACCTCTTCCGGTTCCCAAATTAGGTCCATTTGATGTTCCTCCCTTGGATTGAGACCGTTTCACTCATGTTTGTCCTCATAGTCATGTGTAGAACCTATTAATCCATGTTTGGGATAAGTATGGGTCCATCTAGTTCATCTTATACACTACAAGTGAGTTTCCACAATGTGGAGTCACAGAGGTACATTTCGGACTCCTTACCTCTTCCGGTTCCCAAATTAGGTCCATTTGATGTTCCTCCCTTGGATTGAGACCGTTTCACTCATGTTTGTCCTCATAGTCATGTGTAGAACCTATTAATCCATGTTTGGTAAGTATGGGTCCATCTAGTTCATCTTATACACTACAAGTGAGTTTCCACAATGTGGAGTCACAGAGGTACATTTCGGACTCCTTACCTCTTCCGGTTCCCAAATTAGGTCCATTTGATGTTCCTCCCTTGGATTGAGACCGTTTCACTCATGTTTGTCCTCATAGTCATGTGTAGAACCTATTAATCCATGTTTGGATAAGTATGGGTCCATCTAGTTCATCTTATACACTACAAGTGAGTTTCCACAATGTGGAGTCACAGAGGTACATTTCGGACTCCTTACCTCTTCCGGTTCCCAAATTAGGTCCATTTGATGTTCCTCCCTTGGATTGAGACCGTTTCACTCATGTTTGTCCTCATAGTCATGTGTAGAACCTATTAATCCATGTTTGGATAAGTATGGGTCCATCTAGTTCATCTTATACACTACAAGTGAGTTTCCACAATGTGGAGTCACAGAGGTACATTTCGGACTCCTTACCTCTTCCGGTTCCCAAATTAGGTCCATTTGATGTTCCTCCCTTGGATTGAGACCGTTTCACTCATGTTTGTCCTCATAGTCATGTGTAGAACCTATTAATCCATGTTTGGGATAAGTATGGGTCCATCTAGTTCATCTTATACACTACAAGTGAGTTTCCACAATGTGGAGTCACAGAGGTACATTTCGGACTCCTTACCTCTTCCGGTTCCCAAATTAGGTCCATTTGATGTTCCTCCCTTGGATTGAGACCGTTTCACTCATGTTTGTCCTCATAGTCATGTGTAGAACCTATTAATCCATGTTTGGTAAGTATGGGTCCATCTAGTTCATCTTATACACTACAAGTGAGTTTCCACAATGTGGAGTCACAGAGGTACATTTCGGACTCCTTACCTCTTCCGGTTCCCAAATTAGGTCCATTTGATGTTCCTCCCTTGGATTGAGACCGTTTCACTCATGTTTGTCCTCATAGTCATGTGTAGAACCTATTAATCCATGTTTGGTAAGTATGGGTCCATCTAGTTCATCTTATACACTACAAGTGAGTTTCCACAATGTGGAGTCACAGAGGTACATTTCGGACTCCTTACCTCTTCCGGTTCCCAAATTAGGTCCATTTGATGTTCCTCCCTTGGATTGAGACCGTTTCACTCATGTTTGTCCTCATAGTCATGTGTAGAACCTATTAATCCATGTTTGGTAAGTATGGGTCCATCTAGTTCATCTTATACACTACAAGTGAGTTTCCACAATGTGGAGTCACAGAGGTACATTTCGGACTCCTTACCTCTTCCGGTTCCCAAATTAGGTCCATTTGATGTTCCTCCCTTGGATTGAGACCGTTTCACTCATGTTTGTCCTCATAGTCATGTGTAGAACCTATTAATCCATGTTTGGTAAGTATGGGTCCATCTAGTTCATCTTATACACTACAAGTGAGTTTCCACAATGTGGAGTCACAGAGGTACATTTCGGACTCCTTACCTCTTCCGGTTCCCAAATTAGGTCCATTTGATGTTCCTCCCTTGGATTGAGACCGTTTCACTCATGTTTGTCCTCATAGTCATGTGTAGAACCTATTAATCCATGTTTGGTAAGTATGGGTCCATCTAGTTCATCTTATACACTACAAGTGAGTTTCCACAATGTGGAGTCACAGAGGTACATTTCGGACTCCTTACCTCTTCCGGTTCCCAAATTAGGTCCATTTGATGTTCCTCCCTTGGATTGAGACCGTTTCACTCATGTTTGTCCTCATAGTCATGTGTAGAACCTATTAATCCATGTTTGGGTAAGTATGGGTCCATCTAGTTCATCTTATACACTACAAGTGAGTTTCCACAATGTGGAGTCACAGAGGTACATTTCGGACTCCTTACCTCTTCCGGTTCCCAAATTAGGTCCATTTGATGTTCCTCCCTTGGATTGAGACCGTTTCACTCATGTTTGTCCTCATAGTCATGTGTAGAACCTATTAATCCATGTTTGGGTAAGTATGGGTCCATCTAGTTCATCTTATACACTACAAGTGAGTTTCCACAATGTGGAGTCACAGAGGTACATTTCGGACTCCTTACCTCTTCCGGTTCCCAAATTAGGTCCATTTGATGTTCCTCCCTTGGATTGAGACCGTTTCACTCATGTTTGTCCTCATAGTCATGTGTAGAACCTATTAATCCATGTTTGGTAAGTATGGGTCCATCTAGTTCATCTTATACACTACAAGTGAGTTTCCACAATGTGGAGTCACAGAGGTACATTTCGGACTCCTTACCTCTTCCGGTTCCCAAATTAGGTCCATTTGATGTTCCTCCCTTGGATTGAGACCGTTTCACTCATGTTTGTCCTCATAGTCATGTGTAGAACCTATTAATCCATGTTTGGTAAGTATGGGTCCATCTAGTTCATCTTATACACTACAAGTGAGTTTCCACAATGTGGAGTCACAGAGGTACATTTCGGACTCCTTACCTCTTCCGGTTCCCAAATTAGGTCCATTTGATGTTCCTCCCTTGGATTGAGACCGTTTCACTCATGTTTGTCCTCATAGTCATGTGTAGAACCTATTAATCCATGTTTGGTAAGTATGGGTCCATCTAGTTCATCTTATACACTACAAGTGAGTTTCCACAATGTGGAGTCACAGAGGTACATTTCGGACTCCTTACCTCTTCCGGTTCCCAAATTAGGTCCATTTGATGTTCCTCCCTTGGATTGAGACCGTTTCACTCATGTTTGTCCTCATAGTCATGTGTAGAACCTATTAATCCATGTTTGGGTAAGTATGGGTCCATCTAGTTCATCTTATACACTACAAGTGAGTTTCCACAATGTGGAGTCACAGAGGTACATTTCGGACTCCTTACCTCTTCCGGTTCCCAAATTAGGTCCATTTGATGTTCCTCCCTTGGATTGAGACCGTTTCACTCATGTTTGTCCTCATAGTCATGTGTAGAACCTATTAATCCATGTTTGGGTAAGTATGGGTCCATCTAGTTCATCTTATACACTACAAGTGAGTTTCCACAATGTGGAGTCACAGAGGTACATTTCGGACTCCTTACCTCTTCCGGTTCCCAAATTAGGTCCATTTGATGTTCCTCCCTTGGATTGAGACCGTTTCACTCATGTTTGTCCTCATAGTCATGTGTAGAACCTATTAATCCATGTTTGGGTAAGTATGGGTCCATCTAGTTCATCTTATACACTACAAGTGAGTTTCCACAATGTGGAGTCACAGAGGTACATTTCGGACTCCTTACCTCTTCCGGTTCCCAAATTAGGTCCATTTGATGTTCCTCCCTTGGATTGAGACCGTTTCACTCATGTTTGTCCTCATAGTCATGTGTAGAACCTATTAATCCATGTTTGGGTAAGTATGGGTCCATCTAGTTCATCTTATACACTACAAGTGAGTTTCCACAATGTGGAGTCACAGAGGTACATTTCGGACTCCTTACCTCTTCCGGTTCCCAAATTAGGTCCATTTGATGTTCCTCCCTTGGATTGAGACCGTTTCACTCATGTTTGTCCTCATAGTCATGTGTAGAACCTATTAATCCATGTTTGGGTAAGTATGGGTCCATCTAGTTCATCTTATACACTACAAGTGAGTTTCCACAATGTGGAGTCACAGAGGTACATTTCGGACTCCTTACCTCTTCCGGTTCCCAAATTAGGTCCATTTGATGTTCCTCCCTTGGATTGAGACCGTTTCACTCATGTTTGTCCTCATAGTCATGTGTAGAACCTATTAATCCATGTTTGGGTAAGTATGGGTCCATCTAGTTCATCTTATACACTACAAGTGAGTTTCCACAATGTGGAGTCACAGAGGTACATTTCGGACTCCTTACCTCTTCCGGTTCCCAAATTAGGTCCATTTGATGTTCCTCCCTTGGATTGAGACCGTTTCACTCATGTTTGTCCTCATAGTCATGTGTAGAACCTATTAATCCATGTTTGGGTAAGTATGGGTCCATCTAGTTCATCTTATACACTACAAGTGAGTTTCCACAATGTGGAGTCACAGAGGTACATTTCGGACTCCTTACCTCTTCCGGTTCCCAAATTAGGTCCATTTGATGTTCCTCCCTTGGATTGAGACCGTTTCACTCATGTTTGTCCTCATAGTCATGTGTAGAACCTATTAATCCATGTTTGGGATAAGTATGGGTCCATCTAGTTCATCTTATACACTACAAGTGAGTTTCCACAATGTGGAGTCACAGAGGTACATTTCGGACTCCTTACCTCTTCCGGTTCCCAAATTAGGTCCATTTGATGTTCCTCCCTTGGATTGAGACCGTTTCACTCATGTTTGTCCTCATAGTCATGTGTAGAACCTATTAATCCATGTTTGGGTAAGTATGGGTCCATCTAGTTCATCTTATACACTACAAGTGAGTTTCCACAATGTGGAGTCACAGAGGTACATTTCGGACTCCTTACCTCTTCCGGTTCCCAAATTAGGTCCATTTGATGTTCCTCCCTTGGATTGAGACCGTTTCACTCATGTTTGTCCTCATAATTGG
>CACVBM020000458.1:0-13511 GCA_902728155.2 Microthlaspi erraticum | reverse complement strand
AGAGGAGTTTCCACAATGTGGAGTCACAGAGGTACATTTCGGACTCCTTACCTCTTCCGGTTCCCAAATTAGGTCCATTTGATGTTCCTCCCTTGGATTGAGACCGTTTCACTCATGTTTGTCCTCATAGTCATGTGTAGAACCTATTAATCCATGTTTGGATAAGTATGGGTCCATCTAGTTCATCTTATACACTACAAGTGAGTTTCCTCAATCTGGAGTCACAGATGTACATTTCGGACTCCTTACCTCTTCCGGTTCCCAAATTAGGTCCATTTGATGTTCCTCCCTTGGATTGAGACCGTTTCACTCATGTTTGTCCTCATAGTCATGTGTAGAACCTATTAATCCATGTTTGGATAAGTATGGGTCCATCTAGTTCATCTTATACACTACAAGTGAGTTTCCACAATCTGGAGTCACAGAGTACATTTCGGACTCCTTACCTCTTCCGGTTCCCAAATTAGGTCCATTTGATGTTCCTCCCTTGGATTGAGACCGTTTCACTCATGTTTGTCCTCATAGTCATGTGTAGAACCTATTAATCCATGTTTGGATAAGTATGGGTCCATCTAGTTCATCTTATACACTACAAGTGAGTTTCCACAATCTGGAGTCACAGAGGTACATTTCGGACTCCTTACCTCTTCCGGTTCCCAAATTAGGTCCATTTGATGTTCCTCCCTTGGATTGAGACCGTTTCACTCATGTTTGTCCTCATAGTCATGTGTAGAACCTATTAATCCATGTTTGGATAAGTATGGGTCCATCTAGTTCATCTTATACACTACAAGTGAGTTTCCACAATCTGGAGTCACAGAGGTACATTTCGGACTCCTTACCTCTTCCGGTTCCCAAATTAGGTCCATTTGATGTTCCTCCCTTGGATTGAGACCGTTTCACTCATGTTTGTCCTCATAGTCATGTGTAGAACCTATTAATCCATGTTTGGATAAGTATGGGTCCATCTAGTTCATCTTATACACTACAAGTGAGTTTCCACAATCTGGAGTCACAGAGGTACATTTCGGACTCCTTACCTCTTCCGGTTCCCAAATTAGGTCCATTTGATGTTCCTCCCTTGGATTGAGACCGTTTCACTCATGTTTGTCCTCATAGTCATGTGTAGAACCTATTAATCCATGTTTGGATAAGTATGGGTCCATCTAGTTCATCTTATACACTACAAGTGAGTTTCCACAATGTGGAGTCACAGAGGTACATTTCGGACTCCTTACCTCTTCCGGTTCCCAAATTAGGTCCATTTGATGTTCCTCCCTTGGATTGAGACCGTTTCACTCATGTTTGTCCTCATAGTCATGTGTAGAACCTATTAATCCATGTTTGGATAAGTATGGGTCCATCTAGTTCATCTTATACACTACAAGTGAGTTTCCACAATCTGGAGTCACAGAGGTACATTTCGGACTCCTTACCTCTTCCGGTTCCCAAATTAGGTCCATTTGATGTTCCTCCCTTGGATTGAGACCGTTTCACTCATGTTTGTCCTCATAGTCATGTGTAGAACCTATTAATCCATGTTTGGATAAGTATGGGTCCATCTAGTTCATCTTATACACTACAAGTGAGTTTCCTCAATCTGGAGTCACAGAGGTACATTTCGGACTCCTTACCTCTTCCGGTTCCCAAATTAGGTCCATTTGATGTTCCTCCCTTGGATTGAGACCGTTTCACTCATGTTTGTCCTCATAGTCATGTGTAGAACCTATTAATCCATGTTTGGATAAGTATGGGTCCATCTAGTTCATCTTATACACTACAAGTGAGTTTCCACAATCTGGAGTCACAGAGGTACATTTCGGACTCCTTACCTCTTCCGGTTCCCAAATTAGGTCCATTTGATGTTCCTCCCTTGGATTGAGACCGTTTCACTCATGTTTGTCCTCATAGTCATGTGTAGAACCTATTAATCCATGTTTGGATAAGTATGGGTCCATCTAGTTCATCTTATACACTACAAGTGAGTTTCCACAATGTGGAGTCACAGAGGTACATTTCGGACTCCTTACCTCTTCCGGTTCCCAAATTAGGTCCATTTGATGTTCCTCCCTTGGATTGAGACCGTTTCACTCATGTTTGTCCTCATAGTCATGTGTAGAACCTATTAATCCATGTTTGGATAAGTATGGGTCCATCTAGTTCATCTTATACACTACAAGTGAGTTTCCACAATCTGGAGTCACAGAGGTACATTTCGGACTCCTTACCTCTTCCGGTTCCCAAATTAGGTCCATTTGATGTTCCTCCCTTGGATTGAGACCGTTTCACTCATGTTTGTCCTCATAGTCATGTGTAGAACCTATTAATCCATGTTTGGATAAGTATGGGTCCATCTAGTTCATCTTATACACTACAAGTGAGTTTCCACAATCTGGAGTCACAGAGGTACATTTCGGACTCCTTACCTCTTCCGGTTCCCAAATTAGGTCCATTTGATGTTCCTCCCTTGGATTGAGACCGTTTCACTCATGTTTGTCCTCATAGTCATGTGTAGAACCTATTAATCCATGTTTGGATAAGTATGGGTCCATCTAGTTCATCTTATACACTACAAGTGAGTTTCCACAATGTGGAGTCACAGAGGTACATTTCGGACTCCTTACCTCTTCCGGTTCCCAAATTAGGTCCATTTGATGTTCCTCCCTTGGATTGAGACCGTTTCACTCATGTTTGTCCTCATAGTCATGTGTAGAACCTATTAATCCATGTTTGGATAAGTATGGGTCCATCTAGTTCATCTTATACACTACAAGTGAGTTTCCACAATGTGGAGTCACAGAGGTACATTTCGGACTCCTTACCTCTTCCGGTTCCCAAATTAGGTCCATTTGATGTTCCTCCCTTGGATTGAGACCGTTTCACTCATGTTTGTCCTCATAGTCATGTGTAGAACCTATTAATCCATGTTTGGATAAGTATGGGTCCATCTAGTTCATCTTATACACTACAAGTGAGTTTCCACAATCTGGAGTCACAGAGGTACATTTCGGACTCCTTACCTCTTCCGGTTCCCAAATTAGGTCCATTTGATGTTCCTCCCTTGGATTGAGACCGTTTCACTCATGTTTGTCCTCATAGTCATGTGTAGAACCTATTAATCCATGTTTGGATAAGTATGGGTCCATCTAGTTCATCTTATACACTACAAGTGAGTTTCCACAATCTGGAGTCACAGAGGTACATTTCGGACTCCTTACCTCTTCCGGTTCCCAAATTAGGTCCATTTGATGTTCCTCCCTTGGATTGAGACCGTTTCACTCATGTTTGTCCTCATAGTCATGTGTAGAACCTATTAATCCATGTTTGGATAAGTATGGGTCCATCTAGTTCATCTTATACACTACAAGTGAGTTTCCACAATCTGGAGTCACAGAGGTACATTTCGGACTCCTTACCTCTTCCGGTTCCCAAATTAGGTCCATTTGATGTTCCTCCCTTGGATTGAGACCGTTTCACTCATGTTTGTCCTCATAGTCATGTGTAGAACCTATTAATCCATGTTTGGATAAGTATGGGTCCATCTAGTTCATCTTATACACTACAAGTGAGTTTCCACAATCTGGAGTCACAGAGGTACATTTCGGACTCCTTACCTCTTCCGGTTCCCAAATTAGGTCCATTTGATGTTCCTCCCTTGGATTGAGACCGTTTCACTCATGTTTGTCCTCATAGTCATGTGTAGAACCTATTAATCCATGTTTGGATAAGTATGGGTCCATCTAGTTCATCTTATACACTACAAGTGAGTTTCCACAATCTGGAGTCACAGAGGTACATTTCGGACTCCTTACCTCTTCCGGTTCCCAAATTAGGTCCATTTGATGTTCCTCCCTTGGATTGAGACCGTTTCACTCATGTTTGTCCTCATAGTCATGTGTAGAACCTATTAATCCATGTTTGGATAAGTATGGGTCCATCTAGTTCATCTTATACACTACAAGTGAGTTTCCACAATCTGGAGTCACAGAGGTACATTTCGGACTCCTTACCTCTTCCGGTTCCCAAATTAGGTCCATTTGATGTTCCTCCCTTGGATTGAGACCGTTTCACTCATGTTTGTCCTCATAGTCATGTGTAGAACCTATTAATCCATGTTTGGATAAGTATGGGTCCATCTAGTTCATCTTATACACTACAAGTGAGTTTCCACAATCTGGAGTCACAGAGGTACATTTCGGACTCCTTACCTCTTCCGGTTCCCAAATTAGGTCCATTTGATGTTCCTCCCTTGGATTGAGACCGTTTCACTCATGTTTGTCCTCATAGTCATGTGTAGAACCTATTAATCCATGTTTGGATAAGTATGGGTCCATCTAGTTCATCTTATACACTACAAGTGAGTTTCCACAATGTGGAGTCACAGAGGTACATTTCGGACTCCTTACCTCTTCCGGTTCCCAAATTAGGTCCATTTGATGTTCCTCCCTTGGATTGAGACCGTTTCACTCATGTTTGTCCTCATAGTCATGTGTAGAACCTATTAATCCATGTTTGGATAAGTATGGGTCCATCTAGTTCATCTTATACACTACAAGTGAGTTTCCACAATCTGGAGTCACAGAGGTACATTTCGGACTCCTTACCTCTTCCGGTTCCCAAATTAGGTCCATTTGATGTTCCTCCCTTGGATTGAGACCGTTTCACTCATGTTTGTCCTCATAGTCATGTGTAGAACCTATTAATCCATGTTTGGATAAGTATGGGTCCATCTAGTTCATCTTATACACTACAAGTGAGTTTCCTCAATCTGGAGTCACAGAGGTACATTTCGGACTCCTTACCTCTTCCGGTTCCCAAATTAGGTCCATTTGATGTTCCTCCCTTGGATTGAGACCGTTTCACTCATGTTTGTCCTCATAGTCATGTGTAGAACCTATTAATCCATGTTTGGATAAGTATGGGTCCATCTAGTTCATCTTATACACTACAAGTGAGTTTCCACAATCTGGAGTCACAGAGGTACATTTCGGACTCCTTACCTCTTCCGGTTCCCAAATTAGGTCCATTTGATGTTCCTCCCTTGGATTGAGACCGTTTCACTCATGTTTGTCCTCATAGTCATGTGTAGAACCTATTAATCCATGTTTGGATAAGTATGGGTCCATCTAGTTCATCTTATACACTACAAGTGAGTTTCCACAATCTGGAGTCACAGAGTACATTTCGGACTCCTTACCTCTTCCGGTTCCCAAATTAGGTCCATTTGATGTTCCTCCCTTGGATTGAGACCGTTTCACTCATGTTTGTCCTCATAGTCATGTGTAGAACCTATTAATCCATGTTTGGATAAGTATGGGTCCATCTAGTTCATCTTATACACTACAAGTGAGTTTCCACAATCTGGAGTCACAGAGGTACATTTCGGACTCCTTACCTCTTCCGGTTCCCAAATTAGGTCCATTTGATGTTCCTCCCTTGGATTGAGACCGTTTCACTCATGTTTGTCCTCATAGTCATGTGTAGAACCTATTAATCCATGTTTGGATAAGTATGGGTCCATCTAGTTCATCTTATACACTACAAGTGAGTTTCCACAATCTGGAGTCACAGAGGTACATTTCGGACTCCTTACCTCTTCCGGTTCCCAAATTAGGTCCATTTGATGTTCCTCCCTTGGATTGAGACCGTTTCACTCATGTTTGTCCTCATAGTCATGTGTAGAACCTATTAATCCATGTTTGGATAAGTATGGGTCCATCTAGTTCATCTTATACACTACAAGTGAGTTTCCACAATGTGGAGTCACAGAGGTACATTTCGGACTCCTTACCTCTTCCGGTTCCCAAATTAGGTCCATTTGATGTTCCTCCCTTGGATTGAGACCGTTTCACTCATGTTTGTCCTCATAGTCATGTGTAGAACCTATTAATCCATGTTTGGATAAGTATGGGTCCATCTAGTTCATCTTATACACTACAAGTGAGTTTCCACAATGTGGAGTCACAGAGGTACATTTCGGACTCCTTACCTCTTCCGGTTCCCAAATTAGGTCCATTTGATGTTCCTCCCTTGGATTGAGACCGTTTCACTCATGTTTGTCCTCATAGTCATGTGTAGAACCTATTAATCCATGTTTGGATAAGTATGGGTCCATCTAGTTCATCTTATACACTACAAGTGAGTTTCCACAATCTGGAGTCACAGAGGTACATTTCGGACTCCTTACCTCTTCCGGTTCCCAAATTAGGTCCATTTGATGTTCCTCCCTTGGATTGAGACCGTTTCACTCATGTTTGTCCTCATAGTCATGTGTAGAACCTATTAATCCATGTTTGGATAAGTATGGGTCCATCTAGTTCATCTTATACACTACAAGTGAGTTTCCACAATCTGGAGTCACAGAGGTACATTTCGGACTCCTTACCTCTTCCGGTTCCCAAATTAGGTCCATTTGATGTTCCTCCCTTGGATTGAGACCGTTTCACTCATGTTTGTCCTCATAGTCATGTGTAGAACCTATTAATCCATGTTTGGATAAGTATGGGTCCATCTAGTTCATCTTATACACTACAAGTGAGTTTCCACAATCTGGAGTCACAGAGGTACATTTCGGACTCCTTACCTCTTCCGGTTCCCAAATTAGGTCCATTTGATGTTCCTCCCTTGGATTGAGACCGTTTCACTCATGTTTGTCCTCATAGTCATGTGTAGAACCTATTAATCCATGTTTGGATAAGTATGGGTCCATCTAGTTCATCTTATACACTACAAGTGAGTTTCCACAATGTGGAGTCACAGAGGTACATTTCGGACTCCTTACCTCTTCCGGTTCCCAAATTAGGTCCATTTGATGTTCCTCCCTTGGATTGAGACCGTTTCACTCATGTTTGTCCTCATAGTCATGTGTAGAACCTATTAATCCATGTTTGGATAAGTATGGGTCCATCTAGTTCATCTTATACACTACAAGTGAGTTTCCACAATGTGGAGTCACAGAGGTACATTTCGGACTCCTTACCTCTTCCGGTTCCCAAATTAGGTCCATTTGATGTTCCTCCCTTGGATTGAGACCGTTTCACTCATGTTTGTCCTCATAGTCATGTGTAGAACCTATTAATCCATGTTTGGATAAGTATGGGTCCATCTAGTTCATCTTATACACTACAAGTGAGTTTCCACAATCTGGAGTCACAGAGGTACATTTCGGACTCCTTACCTCTTCCGGTTCCCAAATTAGGTCCATTTGATGTTCCTCCCTTGGATTGAGACCGTTTCACTCATGTTTGTCCTCATAGTCATGTGTAGAACCTATTAATCCATGTTTGGATAAGTATGGGTCCATCTAGTTCATCTTATACACTACAAGTGAGTTTCCACAATCTGGAGTCACAGAGGTACATTTCGGACTCCTTACCTCTTCCGGTTCCCAAATTAGGTCCATTTGATGTTCCTCCCTTGGATTGAGACCGTTTCACTCATGTTTGTCCTCATAGTCATGTGTAGAACCTATTAATCCATGTTTGGATAAGTATGGGTCCATCTAGTTCATCTTATACACTACAAGTGAGTTTCCACAATCTGGAGTCACAGAGGTACATTTCGGACTCCTTACCTCTTCCGGTTCCCAAATTAGGTCCATTTGATGTTCCTCCCTTGGATTGAGACCGTTTCACTCATGTTTGTCCTCATAGTCATGTGTAGAACCTATTAATCCATGTTTGGATAAGTATGGGTCCATCTAGTTCATCTTATACACTACAAGTGAGTTTCCACAATGTGGAGTCACAGAGGTACATTTCGGACTCCTTACCTCTTCCGGTTCCCAAATTAGGTCCATTTGATGTTCCTCCCTTGGATTGAGACCGTTTCACTCATGTTTGTCCTCATAGTCATGTGTAGAACCTATTAATCCATGTTTGGTAAGTATGGGTCCATCTAGTTCATCTTATACACTACAAGTGAGTTTCCACAATGTGGAGTCACAGAGGTACATTTCGGACTCCTTACCTCTTCCGGTTCCCAAATTAGGTCCATTTGATGTTCCTCCCTTGGATTGAGACCGTTTCACTCATGTTTGTCCTCATAGTCATGTGTAGAACCTATTAATCCATGTTTGGATAAGTATGGGTCCATCTAGTTCATCTTATACACTACAAGTGAGTTTCCACAATCTGGAGTCACAGAGGTACATTTCGGACTCCTTACCTCTTCCGGTTCCCAAATTAGGTCCATTTGATGTTCCTCCCTTGGATTGAGACCGTTTCACTCATGTTTGTCCTCATAGTCATGTGTAGAACCTATTAATCCATGTTTGGATAAGTATGGGTCCATCTAGTTCATCTTATACACTACAAGTGAGTTTCCACAATCTGGAGTCACAGAGGTACATTTCGGACTCCTTACCTCTTCCGGTTCCCAAATTAGGTCCATTTGATGTTCCTCCCTTGGATTGAGACCGTTTCACTCATGTTTGTCCTCATAGTCATGTGTAGAACCTATTAATCCATGTTTGGATAAGTATGGGTCCATCTAGTTCATCTTATACACTACAAGTGAGTTTCCACAATGTGGAGTCACAGAGGTACATTTCGGACTCCTTACCTCTTCCGGTTCCCAAATTAGGTCCATTTGATGTTCCTCCCTTGGATTGAGACCGTTTCACTCATGTTTGTCCTCATAGTCATGTGTAGAACCTATTAATCCATGTTTGGATAAGTATGGGTCCATCTAGTTCATCTTATACACTACAAGTGAGTTTCCACAATCTGGAGTCACAGAGGTACATTTCGGACTCCTTACCTCTTCCGGTTCCCAAATTAGGTCCATTTGATGTTCCTCCCTTGGATTGAGACCGTTTCACTCATGTTTGTCCTCATAGTCATGTGTAGAACCTATTAATCCATGTTTGGATAAGTATGGGTCCATCTAGTTCATCTTATACACTACAAGTGAGTTTCCACAATCTGGAGTCACAGAGGTACATTTCGGACTCCTTACCTCTTCCGGTTCCCAAATTAGGTCCATTTGATGTTCCTCCCTTGGATTGAGACCGTTTCACTCATGTTTGTCCTCATAGTCATGTGTAGAACCTATTAATCCATGTTTGGATAAGTATGGGTCCATCTAGTTCATCTTATACACTACAAGTGAGTTTCCACAATGTGGAGTCACAGAGGTACATTTCGGACTCCTTACCTCTTCCGGTTCCCAAATTAGGTCCATTTGATGTTCCTCCCTTGGATTGAGACCGTTTCACTCATGTTTGTCCTCATAGTCATGTGTAGAACCTATTAATCCATGTTTGGATAAGTATGGGTCCATCTAGTTCATCTTATACACTACAAGTGAGTTTCCACAATGTGGAGTCACAGAGGTACATTTCGGACTCCTTACCTCTTCCGGTTCCCAAATTAGGTCCATTTGATGTTCCTCCCTTGGATTGAGACCGTTTCACTCATGTTTGTCCTCATAGTCATGTGTAGAACCTATTAATCCATGTTTGGATAAGTATGGGTCCATCTAGTTCATCTTATACACTACAAGTGAGTTTCCACAATGTGGAGTCACAGAGGTACATTTCGGACTCCTTACCTCTTCCGGTTCCCAAATTAGGTCCATTTGATGTTCCTCCCTTGGATTGAGACCGTTTCACTCATGTTTGTCCTCATAGTCATGTGTAGAACCTATTAATCCATGTTTGGATAAGTATGGGTCCATCTAGTTCATCTTATACACTACAAGTGAGTTTCCACAATGTGGAGTCACAGAGGTACATTTCGGACTCCTTACCTCTTCCGGTTCCCAAATTAGGTCCATTTGATGTTCCTCCCTTGGATTGAGACCGTTTCACTCATGTTTGTCCTCATAGTCATGTGTAGAACCTATTAATCCATGTTTGGTAAGTATGGGTCCATCTAGTTCATCTTATACACTACAAGTGAGTTTCCACAATGTGGAGTCACAGAGGTACATTTCGGACTCCTTACCTCTTCCGGTTCCCAAATTAGGTCCATTTGATGTTCCTCCCTTGGATTGAGACCGTTTCACTCATGTTTGTCCTCATAGTCATGTGTAGAACCTATTAATCCATGTTTGGATAAGTATGGGTCCATCTAGTTCATCTTATACACTACAAGTGAGTTTCCACAATGTGGAGTCACAGAGGTACATTTCGGACTCCTTACCTCTTCCGGTTCCCAAATTAGGTCCATTTGATGTTCCTCCCTTGGATTGAGACCGTTTCACTCATGTTTGTCCTCATAGTCATGTGTAGAACCTATTAATCCATGTTTGGATAAGTATGGGTCCATCTAGTTCATCTTATACACTACAAGTGAGTTTCCACAATGTGGAGTCACAGAGGTACATTTCGGACTCCTTACCTCTTCCGGTTCCCAAATTAGGTCCATTTGATGTTCCTCCCTTGGATTGAGACCGTTTCACTCATGTTTGTCCTCATAGTCATGTGTAGAACCTATTAATCCATGTTTGGATAAGTATGGGTCCATCTAGTTCATCTTATACACTACAAGTGAGTTTCCACAATGTGGAGTCACAGAGGTACATTTCGGACTCCTTACCTCTTCCGGTTCCCAAATTAGGTCCATTTGATGTTCCTCCCTTGGATTGAGACCGTTTCACTCATGTTTGTCCTCATAGTCATGTGTAGAACCTATTAATCCATGTTTGGATAAGTATGGGTCCATCTAGTTCATCTTATACACTACAAGTGAGTTTCCACAATGTGGAGTCACAGAGGTACATTTCGGACTCCTTACCTCTTCCGGTTCCCAAATTAGGTCCATTTGATGTTCCTCCCTTGGATTGAGACCGTTTCACTCATGTTTGTCCTCATAGTCATGTGTAGAACCTATTAATCCATGTTTGGATAAGTATGGGTCCATCTAGTTCATCTTATACACTACAAGTGAGTTTCCACAATCTGGAGTCACAGAGGTACATTTCGGACTCCTTACCTCTTCCGGTTCCCAAATTAGGTCCATTTGATGTTCCTCCCTTGGATTGAGACCGTTTCACTCATGTTTGTCCTCATAGTCATGTGTAGAACCTATTAATCCATGTTTGGATAAGTATGGGTCCATCTAGTTCATCTTATACACTACAAGTGAGTTTCCACAATGTGGAGTCACAGAGGTACATTTCGGACTCCTTACCTCTTCCGGTTCCCAAATTAGGTCCATTTGATGTTCCTCCCTTGGATTGAGACCGTTTCACTCATGTTTGTCCTCATAGTCATGTGTAGAACCTATTAATCCATGTTTGGATAAGTATGGGTCCATCTAGTTCATCTTATACACTACAAGTGAGTTTCCACAATGTGGAGTCACAGAGGTACATTTCGGACTCCTTACCTCTTCCGGTTCCCAAATTAGGTCCATTTGATGTTCCTCCCTTGGATTGAGACCGTTTCACTCATGTTTGTCCTCATAGTCATGTGTAGAACCTATTAATCCATGTTTGGGATAAGTATGGGTCCATCTAGTTCATCTTATACACTACAAGTGAGTTTCCACAATGTGGAGTCACAGAGGTACATTTCGGACTCCTTACCTCTTCCGGTTCCCAAATTAGGTCCATTTGATGTTCCTCCCTTGGATTGAGACCGTTTCACTCATGTTTGTCCTCATAGTCATGTGTAGAACCTATTAATCCATGTTTGGGATAAGTATGGGTCCATCTAGTTCATCTTATACACTACAAGTGAGTTTCCACAATGTGGAGTCACAGAGGTACATTTCGGACTCCTTACCTCTTCCGGTTCCCAAATTAGGTCCATTTGATGTTCCTCCCTTGGATTGAGACCGTTTCACTCATGTTTGTCCTCATAGTCATGTGTAGAACCTATTAATCCATGTTTGGGTAAGTATGGGTCCATCTAGTTCATCTTATACACTACAAGTGAGTTTCCACAATGTGGAGTCACAGAGGTACATTTCGGACTCCTTACCTCTTCCGGTTCCCAAATTAGGTCCATTTGATGTTCCTCCCTTGGATTGAGACCGTTTCACTCATGTTTGTCCTCATAGTCATGTGTAGAACCTATTAATCCATGTTTGGATAAGTATGGGTCCATCTAGTTCATCTTATACACTACAAGTGAGTTTCCACAATGTGGAGTCACAGAGGTACATTTCGGACTCCTTACCTCTTCCGGTTCCCAAATTAGGTCCATTTGATGTTCCTCCCTTGGATTGAGACCGTTTCACTCATGTTTGTCCTCATAGTCATGTGTAGAACCTATTAATCCATGTTTGGATAAGTATGGGTCCATCTAGTTCATCTTATACACTACAAGTGAGTTTCCACAATGTGGAGTCACAGAGGTACATTTCGGACTCCTTACCTCTTCCGGTTCCCAAATTAGGTCCATTTGATGTTCCTCCCTTGGATTGAGACCGTTTCACTCATGTTTGTCCTCATAGTCATGTGTAGAACCTATTAATCCATGTTTGGATAAGTATGGGTCCATCTAGTTCATCTTATACACTACAAGTGAGTTTCCACAATGTGGAGTCACAGAGGTACATTTCGGACTCCTTACCTCTTCCGGTTCCCAAATTAGGTCCATTTGATGTTCCTCCCTTGGATTGAGACCGTTTCACTCATGTTTGTCCTCATAGTCATGTGTAGAACCTATTAATCCATGTTTGGATAAGTATGGGTCCATCTAGTTCATCTTATACACTACAAGTGAGTTTCCACAATGTGGAGTCACAGAGGTACATTTCGGACTCCTTACCTCTTCCGGTTCCCAAATTAGGTCCATTTGATGTTCCTCCCTTGGATTGAGACCGTTTCACTCATGTTTGTCCTCATAGTCATGTGTAGAACCTATTAATCCATGTTTGGATAAGTATGGGTCCATCTAGTTCATCTTATACACTACAAGTGAGTTTCCACAATGTGGAGTCACAGAGGTACATTTCGGACTCCTTACCTCTTCCGGTTCCCAAATTAGGTCCATTTGATGTTCCTCCCTTGGATTGAGACCGTTTCACTCATGTTTGTCCTCATAGTCATGTGTAGAACCTATTAATCCATGTTTGGATAAGTATGGGTCCATCTAGTTCATCTTATACACTACAAGTGAGTTTCCACAATGTGGAGTCACAGAGGTACATTTCGGACTCCTTACCTCTTCCGGTTCCCAAATTAGGTCCATTTGATGTTCCTCCCTTGGATTGAGACCGTTTCACTCATGTTTGTCCTCATAGTCATGTGTAGAACCTATTAATCCATGTTTGGGATAAGTATGGGTCCATCTAGTTCATCTTATACACTACAAGTGAGTTTCCACAATGTGGAGTCACAGAGGTACATTTCGGACTCCTTACCTCTTCCGGTTCCCAAATTAGGTCCATTTGATGTTCCTCCCTTGGATTGAGACCGTTTCACTCATGTTTGTCCTCATAGTCATGTGTAGAACCTATTAATCCATGTTTGGATAAGTATGGGTCCATCTAGTTCATCTTATACACTACAAGTGAGTTTCCACAATGGAGTCACAGAGGTACATTTCGGACTCCTTA
>CACVBM020000457.1:0-13520 GCA_902728155.2 Microthlaspi erraticum | reverse complement strand
AATCCAAGGGAGGAACATCAACTGGACCAAATTTGGGAACCGGAAGAGGTAAGGAGTCCGAAATGTACCTCTGTGACTCCACATTGTGGAAACTCACTTGTAGTGTATAAGATGAACTATATGGACCCATACTTACCCAAACATGGATTAATAGGTTCTCCACATACTATGAGGACAAACATGAGTGAAACGGTCTCAATCCAAGGGAGGAACATCAAATGGACCAAATTTGGGAACCGGAAGAGGTAAGGAGTCCGAAATGTACCTCTGTGCCTCCACATTTGGAAACTCACTTGTAGTGTATAAGATGAACTAGATGGACCCATACTTACCCAAACATGGATTAATAGGTTCTCCACATTACTATGAGGACAAACATGAGTGAAACGGTCTCAATCCAAGGGAGGAACATCAAATGGACCAAATTTGGGAACCGGAAGAGGTAAGGAGTCCGAAATGTACCTCTGTGCCTCCACATTGTGGAAACTCACTTGTAGTGTATAAGATGAACTATATGGACCCATACTTACCCAAACATGGATTAATAGGTTCTCCACATTACTATGAGGACAAACATGAGTGAAACGGTCTCAATCCAAGGGAGGAACATCAAATGGACCTAATTTGGGAACCGGAAGAGGTAAGGAGTCCGAAATGTACCTCTGTGACTCCACATTTGGAAACTCACTTGTAGTGTATAAGATGAACTAGATGGACCCATACTTACCCAAACATGGATTAATAGTTCTCCACATTACTATGAGGACAAACATGAGTGAAACGGTCTCAATCCAAGGGAGGAACATCAAATGGACCAAATTTGGGAACCGGAAGAGGTAAGGAGTCCGAAATGTACCTCTGTGACTCCACATTGTGGAAACTCACTTGTAGTGTATAAGATGAACTATATGGACCCATACTTACCCAAACATGGATTAATAGTTCTCCACATACTATGAGGACAAACATGAGTGAAACGGTCTCAATCCAAGGGAGGAACATCAAATGGACCAAATTTGGGAACCGGAAGAGGTAAGGAGTCCGAAATGTACCTCTGTGCCTCCACATTTGGAAACTCACTTGTAGTGTATAAGATGAACTAGATGGACCCATACTTACCCAAACATGGATTAATAGTTCTCCACATGACTATGAGGACAAACATGAGTGAAACGGTCTCAATCCAAGGGAGGAACATCAAATGGACCTAATTTGGGAACCGGAAGAGGTAAGGAGTCCGAAATGTACCTCTGTGACTCCACATTGGAAACTCACTTGTAGTGTATAAGATGAACTATATGGACCCATACTTACCCAAACATGGATTAATAGTTCTCCACATTACTATGAGGACAAACATGAGTGAAACGGTCTCAATCCAAGGGAGGAACATCAAATGGACCAAATTTGGGAACCGGAAGAGGTAAGGAGTCCGAAATGTACCTCTGTGCCTCCACATTGTGAAACTCACTTGTAGTGTATAAGATGAACTAGATGGACCCATACTTACCCAAACATGGATTAATAGTTCTCCACATTACTATGAGGACAAACATGAGTGAAACGGTCTCAATCCAAGGGAGGAACATCAAATGGACCTAATTTGGGAACCGGAAGAGGTAAGGAGTCCGAAATGTACCTCTGTGCCTCCACATTGTGGAAACTCACTTGTAGTGTATAAGATGAACTATATGGACCCATACTTACCCAAACATGGATTAATAGTTCTCCACATTACTATGAGGACAAACATGAGTGAAACGGTCTCAATCCAAGGGAGGAACATCAAATGGACCAAATTTGGGAACCGGAAGAGGTAAGGAGTCCGAAATGTACCTCTGTGCCTCCACATTTGGAAACTCACTTGTAGTGTATAAGATGAACTATATGGACCCATACTTACCCAAACATGGATTAATAGTTCTCCACATTACTATGAGGACAAACATGAGTGAAACGGTCTCAATCCAAGGGAGGAACATCAAATGGACCTAATTTGGGAACCGGAAGAGGTAAGGAGTCCGAAATGTACCTCTGTGCCTCCACATTTGGAAACTCACTTGTAGTGTATAAGATGAACTATATGGACCCATACTTACCCAAACATGGATTAATAGGTTCTCCACATTACTATGAGGACAAACATGAGTGAAACGGTCTCAATCCAAGGGAGGAACATCAAATGGACCTAATTTGGGAACCGGAAGAGGTAAGGAGTCCGAAATGTACCTCTGTGACTCCACATTGTGGAAACTCACTTGTAGTGTATAAGATGAACTATATGGACCCATACTTACCCAAACATGGATTAATAGTTCTCCACATTACTATGAGGACAAACATGAGTGAAACGGTCTCAATCCAAGGGAGGAACATCAAATGGACCAAATTTGGGAACCGGAAGAGGTAAGGAGTCCGAAATGTACCTCTGTGCCTCCACATTGTGAAACTCACTTGTAGTGTATAAGATGAACTATATGGACCCATACTTACCCAAACATGGATTAATAGGTTCTCCACATTACTATGAGGACAAACATGAGTGAAACGGTCTCAATCCAAGGGAGGAACATCAAATGGACCTAATTTGGGAACCGGAAGAGGTAAGGAGTCCGAAATGTACCTCTGTGACTCCACATTGTGAAAACTCACTTGTAGTGTATAAGATGAACTATATGGACCCATACTTACCCAAACATGGATTAATAGTTCTCCACATTACTATGAGGACAAACATGAGTGAAACGGTCTCAATCCAAGGGAGGAACATCAAATGGACCAAATTTGGGAACCGGAAGAGGTAAGGAGTCCGAAATGTACCTCTGTGCCTCCACATTGTGGAAACTCACTTGTAGTGTATAAGATGAACTATATGGACCCATACTTACCCAAACATGGATTAATAGGTTCTCCACATTACTATGAGGACAAACATGAGTGAAACGGTCTCAATCCAAGGGAGGAACATCAAATGGACCTAATTTGGGAACCGGAAGAGGTAAGGAGTCCGAAATGTACCTCTGTGCCTCCACATTGTGGAAACTCACTTGTAGTGTATAAGATGAACTAGATGGACCCATACTTACCCAAACATGGATTAATAGGTTCACATGACTATGAGGACAAACATGAGTGAAACGGTCTCAATCCAAGGGAGGAACATCAAATGGACCAAATTTGGGAACCGGAAGAGGTAAGGAGTCCGAAATGTACCTCTGTGCCTCCACATTGTGGAAACTCACTTGTAGTGTATAAGATGAACTAGATGGACCCATACTTACCCAAACATGGATTAATAGGTTCTACACATGACTATGAGGACAAACATGAGTGAAACGGTCTCAATCCAAGGGAGGAACATCAAATGGACCAAATTTGGGAACCGGAAGAGGTAAGGAGTCCGAAATGTACCTCTGTGCCTCCACATTGTGGAAACTCACTTGTAGTGTATAAGATGAACTAGATGGACCCATACTTACCCAAACATGGATTAATAGGTTCTACACATGACTATGAGGACAAACATGAGTGAAACGGTCTCAATCCAAGGGAGGAACATCAAATGGACCAAATTTGGGAACCGGAAGAGGTAAGGAGTCCGAAATGTACCTCTGTGCCTCCACATTGTGGAAACTCACTTGTAGTGTATAAGATGAACTAGATGGACCCATACTTACCCAAACATGGATTAATAGGTTCTACACATGACTATGAGGACAAACATGAGTGAAACGGTCTCAATCCAAGGGAGGAACATCAAATGGACCAAATTTGGGAACCGGAAGAGGTAAGGAGTCCGAAATGTACCTCTGTGCCTCCACATTGTGGAAACTCACTTGTAGTGTATAAGATGAACTAGATGGACCCATACTTACCCAAACATGGATTAATAGGTTCTCCACATGACTATGAGGACAAACATGAGTGAAACGGTCTCAATCCAAGGGAGGAACATCAAATGGACCAAATTTGGGAACCGGAAGAGGTAAGGAGTCCGAAATGTACCTCTGTGCCTCCACATTGTGGAAACTCACTTGTAGTGTATAAGATGAACTAGATGGACCCATACTTACCCAAACATGGATTAATAGGTTCTACACATGACTATGAGGACAAACATGAGTGAAACGGTCTCAATCCAAGGGAGGAACATCAAATGGACCAAATTTGGGAACCGGAAGAGGTAAGGAGTCCGAAATGTACCTCTGTGCCTCCACATTGTGGAAACTCACTTGTAGTGTATAAGATGAACTAGATGGACCCATACTTACCCAAACATGGATTAATAGGTTCTCCACATACTATGAGGACAAACATGAGTGAAACGGTCTCAATCCAAGGGAGGAACATCAAATGGACCAAATTTGGGAACCGGAAGAGGTAAGGAGTCCGAAATGTACCTCTGTGCCTCCACATTGTGGAAACTCACTTGTAGTGTATAAGATGAACTAGATGGACCCATACTTACCCAAACATGGATTAATAGGTTCTACACATGACTATGAGGACAAACATGAGTGAAACGGTCTCAATCCAAGGGAGGAACATCAAATGGACCAAATTTGGGAACCGGAAGAGGTAAGGAGTCCGAAATGTACCTCTGTGCCTCCACATTGTGGAAACTCACTTGTAGTGTATAAGATGAACTAGATGGACCCATACTTACCCAAACATGGATTAATAGGTTCTACACATGACTATGAGGACAAACATGAGTGAAACGGTCTCAATCCAAGGGAGGAACATCAAATGGACCAAATTTGGGAACCGGAAGAGGTAAGGAGTCCGAAATGTACCTCTGTGCCTCCACATTGTGGAAACTCACTTGTAGTGTATAAGATGAACTAGATGGACCCATACTTACCCAAACATGGATTAATAGGTTCTCCACATGACTATGAGGACAAACATGAGTGAAACGGTCTCAATCCAAGGGAGGAACATCAAATGGACCAAATTTGGGAACCGGAAGAGGTAAGGAGTCCGAAATGTACCTCTGTGCCTCCACATTGTGGAAACTCACTTGTAGTGTATAAGATGAACTAGATGGACCCATACTTACCCAAACATGGATTAATAGGTTCCACATGACTATGAGGACAAACATGAGTGAAACGGTCTCAATCCAAGGGAGGAACATCAAATGGACCAAATTTGGGAACCGGAAGAGGTAAGGAGTCCGAAATGTACCTCTGTGCCTCCACATTGTGGAAACTCACTTGTAGTGTATAAGATGAACTAGATGGACCCATACTTACCCAAACATGGATTAATAGGTTCTACACATGACTATGAGGACAAACATGAGTGAAACGGTCTCAATCCAAGGGAGGAACATCAAATGGACCAAATTTGGGAACCGGAAGAGGTAAGGAGTCCGAAATGTACCTCTGTGCCTCCACATTGTGGAAACTCACTTGTAGTGTATAAGATGAACTAGATGGACCCATACTTACCCAAACATGGATTAATAGGTTCTCCACATGACTATGAGGACAAACATGAGTGAAACGGTCTCAATCCAAGGGAGGAACATCAAATGGACCAAATTTGGGAACCGGAAGAGGTAAGGAGTCCGAAATGTACCTCTGTGCCTCCACATTGTGGAAACTCACTTGTAGTGTATAAGATGAACTAGATGGACCCATACTTACCCAAACATGGATTAATAGGTTCTCCACATGACTATGAGGACAAACATGAGTGAAACGGTCTCAATCCAAGGGAGGAACATCAAATGGACCAAATTTGGGAACCGGAAGAGGTAAGGAGTCCGAAATGTACCTCTGTGCCTCCACATTGTGGAAACTCACTTGTAGTGTATAAGATGAACTAGATGGACCCATACTTACCCAAACATGGATTAATAGGTTCTACACATGACTATGAGGACAAACATGAGTGAAACGGTCTCAATCCAAGGGAGGAACATCAAATGGACCAAATTTGGGAACCGGAAGAGGTAAGGAGTCCGAAATGTACCTCTGTGCCTCCACATTGTGGAAACTCACTTGTAGTGTATAAGATGAACTAGATGGACCCATACTTACCCAAACATGGATTAATAGGTTCTACACATGACTATGAGGACAAACATGAGTGAAACGGTCTCAATCCAAGGGAGGAACATCAAATGGACCAAATTTGGGAACCGGAAGAGGTAAGGAGTCCGAAATGTACCTCTGTGCCTCCACATTGTGGAAACTCACTTGTAGTGTATAAGATGAACTAGATGGACCCATACTTACCCAAACATGGATTAATAGGTTCTACACATGACTATGAGGACAAACATGAGTGAAACGGTCTCAATCCAAGGGAGGAACATCAAATGGACCAAATTTGGGAACCGGAAGAGGTAAGGAGTCCGAAATGTACCTCTGTGCCTCCACATTGTGGAAACTCACTTGTAGTGTATAAGATGAACTAGATGGACCCATACTTACCCAAACATGGATTAATAGGTTCTACACATGACTATGAGGACAAACATGAGTGAAACGGTCTCAATCCAAGGGAGGAACATCAAATGGACCAAATTTGGGAACCGGAAGAGGTAAGGAGTCCGAAATGTACCTCTGTGCCTCCACATTGTGGAAACTCACTTGTAGTGTATAAGATGAACTAGATGGACCCATACTTACCCAAACATGGATTAATAGGTTCTACACATGACTATGAGGACAAACATGAGTGAAACGGTCTCAATCCAAGGGAGGAACATCAAATGGACCAAATTTGGGAACCGGAAGAGGTAAGGAGTCCGAAATGTACCTCTGTGCCTCCACATTGTGGAAACTCACTTGTAGTGTATAAGATGAACTAGATGGACCCATACTTACCCAAACATGGATTAATAGGTTCTACACATGACTATGAGGACAAACATGAGTGAAACGGTCTCAATCCAAGGGAGGAACATCAAATGGACCAAATTTGGGAACCGGAAGAGGTAAGGAGTCCGAAATGTACCTCTGTGCCTCCACATTGTGGAAACTCACTTGTAGTGTATAAGATGAACTAGATGGACCCATACTTACCCAAACATGGATTAATAGGTTCTACACATGACTATGAGGACAAACATGAGTGAAACGGTCTCAATCCAAGGGAGGAACATCAAATGGACCAAATTTGGGAACCGGAAGAGGTAAGGAGTCCGAAATGTACCTCTGTGCCTCCACATTGTGGAAACTCACTTGTAGTGTATAAGATGAACTAGATGGACCCATACTTACCCAAACATGGATTAATAGGTTCTCCACATGACTATGAGGACAAACATGAGTGAAACGGTCTCAATCCAAGGGAGGAACATCAAATGGACCAAATTTGGGAACCGGAAGAGGTAAGGAGTCCGAAATGTACCTCTGTGCCTCCACATTGTGGAAACTCACTTGTAGTGTATAAGATGAACTAGATGGACCCATACTTACCCAAACATGGATTAATAGGTTCTACACATGACTATGAGGACAAACATGAGTGAAACGGTCTCAATCCAAGGGAGGAACATCAAATGGACCAAATTTGGGAACCGGAAGAGGTAAGGAGTCCGAAATGTACCTCTGTGCCTCCACATTGTGGAAACTCACTTGTAGTGTATAAGATGAACTAGATGGACCCATACTTACCCAAACATGGATTAATAGGTTCTCCACATGACTATGAGGACAAACATGAGTGAAACGGTCTCAATCCAAGGGAGGAACATCAAATGGACCAAATTTGGGAACCGGAAGAGGTAAGGAGTCCGAAATGTACCTCTGTGCCTCCACATTGTGGAAACTCACTTGTAGTGTATAAGATGAACTAGATGGACCCATACTTACCCAAACATGGATTAATAGGTTCTACACATGACTATGAGGACAAACATGAGTGAAACGGTCTCAATCCAAGGGAGGAACATCAAATGGACCAAATTTGGGAACCGGAAGAGGTAAGGAGTCCGAAATGTACCTCTGTGCCTCCACATTGTGGAAACTCACTTGTAGTGTATAAGATGAACTAGATGGACCCATACTTACCCAAACATGGATTAATAGGTTCTACACATGACTATGAGGACAAACATGAGTGAAACGGTCTCAATCCAAGGGAGGAACATCAAATGGACCAAATTTGGGAACCGGAAGAGGTAAGGAGTCCGAAATGTACCTCTGTGCCTCCACATTGTGGAAACTCACTTGTAGTGTATAAGATGAACTAGATGGACCCATACTTACCCAAACATGGATTAATAGGTTCTACACATGACTATGAGGACAAACATGAGTGAAACGGTCTCAATCCAAGGGAGGAACATCAAATGGACCAAATTTGGGAACCGGAAGAGGTAAGGAGTCCGAAATGTACCTCTGTGCCTCCACATTGTGGAAACTCACTTGTAGTGTATAAGATGAACTAGATGGACCCATACTTACCCAAACATGGATTAATAGGTTCTACACATGACTATGAGGACAAACATGAGTGAAACGGTCTCAATCCAAGGGAGGAACATCAAATGGACCAAATTTGGGAACCGGAAGAGGTAAGGAGTCCGAAATGTACCTCTGTGCCTCCACATTGTGGAAACTCACTTGTAGTGTATAAGATGAACTAGATGGACCCATACTTACCCAAACATGGATTAATAGGTTCTACACATGACTATGAGGACAAACATGAGTGAAACGGTCTCAATCCAAGGGAGGAACATCAAATGGACCAAATTTGGGAACCGGAAGAGGTAAGGAGTCCGAAATGTACCTCTGTGCCTCCACATTGTGGAAACTCACTTGTAGTGTATAAGATGAACTAGATGGACCCATACTTACCCAAACATGGATTAATAGGTTCTACACATGACTATGAGGACAAACATGAGTGAAACGGTCTCAATCCAAGGGAGGAACATCAAATGGACCAAATTTGGGAACCGGAAGAGGTAAGGAGTCCGAAATGTACCTCTGTGCCTCCACATTGTGGAAACTCACTTGTAGTGTATAAGATGAACTAGATGGACCCATACTTACCCAAACATGGATTAATAGTTCTCACATGACTATGAGGACAAACATGAGTGAAACGGTCTCAATCCAAGGGAGGAACATCAAATGGACCAAATTTGGGAACCGGAAGAGGTAAGGAGTCCGAAATGTACCTCTGTGCCTCCACATTGTGGAAACTCACTTGTAGTGTATAAGATGAACTAGATGGACCCATACTTACCCAAACATGGATTAATAGGTTCTACACATGACTATGAGGACAAACATGAGTGAAACGGTCTCAATCCAAGGGAGGAACATCAAATGGACCAAATTTGGGAACCGGAAGAGGTAAGGAGTCCGAAATGTACCTCTGTGCCTCCACATTGTGGAAACTCACTTGTAGTGTATAAGATGAACTAGATGGACCCATACTTACCCAAACATGGATTAATAGGTTCTACACATGACTATGAGGACAAACATGAGTGAAACGGTCTCAATCCAAGGGAGGAACATCAAATGGACCAAATTTGGGAACCGGAAGAGGTAAGGAGTCCGAAATGTACCTCTGTGCCTCCACATTGTGGAAACTCACTTGTAGTGTATAAGATGAACTAGATGGACCCATACTTACCCAAACATGGATTAATAGGTTCTACACATGACTATGAGGACAAACATGAGTGAAACGGTCTCAATCCAAGGGAGGAACATCAAATGGACCAAATTTGGGAACCGGAAGAGGTAAGGAGTCCGAAATGTACCTCTGTGCCTCCACATTGTGGAAACTCACTTGTAGTGTATAAGATGAACTAGATGGACCCATACTTACCCAAACATGGATTAATAGGTTCTCCACATGACTATGAGGACAAACATGAGTGAAACGGTCTCAATCCAAGGGAGGAACATCAAATGGACCAAATTTGGGAACCGGAAGAGGTAAGGAGTCCGAAATGTACCTCTGTGCCTCCACATTGTGGAAACTCACTTGTAGTGTATAAGATGAACTAGATGGACCCATACTTACCCAAACATGGATTAATAGGTTCTACACATGACTATGAGGACAAACATGAGTGAAACGGTCTCAATCCAAGGGAGGAACATCAAATGGACCAAATTTGGGAACCGGAAGAGGTAAGGAGTCCGAAATGTACCTCTGTGCCTCCACATTGTGGAAACTCACTTGTAGTGTATAAGATGAACTAGATGGACCCATACTTACCAAACATGGATTAATAGTTCTACACATGACTATGAGGACAAACATGAGTGAAACGGTCTCAATCCAAGGGAGGAACATCAAATGGACCAAATTTGGGAACCGGAAGAGGTAAGGAGTCCGAAATGTACCTCTGTGCCTCCACATTGTGGAAACTCACTTGTAGTGTATAAGATGAACTAGATGGACCCATACTTACCCAAACATGGATTAATAGGTTCTCCACATGACTATGAGGACAAACATGAGTGAAACGGTCTCAATCCAAGGGAGGAACATCAAATGGACCAAATTTGGGAACCGGAAGAGGTAAGGAGTCCGAAATGTACCTCTGTGCCTCCACATTGTGGAAACTCACTTGTAGTGTATAAGATGAACTAGATGGACCCATACTTACCCAAACATGGATTAATAGTTCTCCACATGACTATGAGGACAAACATGAGTGAAACGGTCTCAATCCAAGGGAGGAACATCAAATGGACCAAATTTGGGAACCGGAAGAGGTAAGGAGTCCGAAATGTACCTCTGTGCCTCCACATTGTGGAAACTCACTTGTAGTGTATAAGATGAACTAGATGGACCCATACTTACCCAAACATGGATTAATAGGTTCTACACATGACTATGAGGACAAACATGAGTGAAACGGTCTCAATCCAAGGGAGGAACATCAAATGGACCAAATTTGGGAACCGGAAGAGGTAAGGAGTCCGAAATGTACCTCTGTGCCTCCACATTGTGGAAACTCACTTGTAGTGTATAAGATGAACTAGATGGACCCATACTTACCCAAACATGGATTAATAGGTTCTACACATGACTATGAGGACAAACATGAGTGAAACGGTCTCAATCCAAGGGAGGAACATCAAATGGACCAAATTTGGGAACCGGAAGAGGTAAGGAGTCCGAAATGTACCTCTGTGCCTCCACATTGTGGAAACTCACTTGTAGTGTATAAGATGAACTAGATGGACCCATACTTACCCAAACATGGATTAATAGGTTCTACACATGACTATGAGGACAAACATGAGTGAAACGGTCTCAATCCAAGGGAGGAACATCAAATGGACCAAATTTGGGAACCGGAAGAGGTAAGGAGTCCGAAATGTACCTCTGTGCCTCCACATTGTGGAAACTCACTTGTAGTGTATAAGATGAACTAGATGGACCCATACTTACCCAAACATGGATTAATAGGTTCTACACATGACTATGAGGACAAACATGAGTGAAACGGTCTCAATCCAAGGGAGGAACATCAAATGGACCAAATTTGGGAACCGGAAGAGGTAAGGAGTCCGAAATGTACCTCTGTGCCTCCACATTGTGGAAACTCACTTGTAGTGTATAAGATGAACTAGATGGACCCATACTTACCCAAACATGGATTAATAGGTTCTCCACATGACTATGAGGACAAACATGAGTGAAACGGTCTCAATCCAAGGGAGGAACATCAAATGGACCAAATTTGGGAACCGGAAGAGGTAAGGAGTCCGAAATGTACCTCTGTGCCTCCACATTGTGGAAACTCACTTGTAGTGTATAAGATGAACTAGATGGACCCATACTTACCCAAACATGGATTAATAGGTTCTACACATGACTATGAGGACAAACATGAGTGAAACGGTCTCAATCCAAGGGAGGAACATCAAATGGACCAAATTTGGGAACCGGAAGAGGTAAGGAGTCCGAAATGTACCTCTGTGCCTCCACATTGTGGAAACTCACTTGTAGTGTATAAGATGAACTAGATGGACCCATACTTACCCAAACATGGATTAATAGGTTCTACACATGACTATGAGGACAAACATGAGTGAAACGGTCTCAATCCAAGGGAGGAACATCAAATGGACCAAATTTGGGAACCGGAAGAGGTAAGGAGTCCGAAATGTACCTCTGTGCCTCCACATTGTGGAAACTCACTTGTAGTGTATAAGATGAACTAGATGGACCCATACTTACCCAAACATGGATTAATAGGTTCTACACATGACTATGAGGACAAACATGAGTGAAACGGTCTCAATCCAAGGGAGGAACATCAAATGGACCAAATTTGGGAACCGGAAGAGGTAAGGAGTCCGAAATGTACCTCTGTGCCTCCACATTGTGGAAACTCACTTGTAGTGTATAAGATGAACTAGATGGACCCATACTTACCCAAACATGGATTAATAGGTTCTACACATGACTATGAGGACAAACATGAGTGAAACGGTCTCAATCCAAGGGAGGAACATCAAATGGACCAAATTTGGGAACCGGAAGAGGTAAGGAGTCCGAAATGTACCTCTGTGCCTCCACATTGTGGAAACTCACTTGTAGTGTATAAGATGAACTAGATGGACCCATACTTACCCAAACATGGATTAATAGGTTCTACACATGACTATGAGGACAAACATGAGTGAAACGGTCTCAATCCAAGGGAGGAACATCAAATGGACCAAATTTGGGAACCGGAAGAGGTAAGGAGTCCGAAATGTACCTCTGTGCCTCCACATTGTGGAAACTCACTTGTAGTGTATAAGATGAACTAGATGGACCCATACTTACCCAAACATGGATTAATAGGTTCTACACATGACTATGAGGACAAACATGAGTGAAACGGTCTCAATCCAAGGGAGGAACATCAAATGGACCAAATTTGGGAACCGGAAGAGGTAAGGAGTCCGAAATGTACCTCTGTGCCTCCACATTGTGGAAACTCACTTGTAGTGTATAAGATGAACTAGATGGACCCATACTTACCCAAACATGGATTAATAGTTCTACACATGACTATGAGGACAAACATGAGTGAAACGGTCTCAATCCAAGGGAGGAACATCAAATGGACCAAATTTGGGAACCGGAAGAGGTAAGGAGTCCGAAATGTACCTCTGTGCCTCCACATTGTGGAAACTCACTTGTAGTGTATAAGATGAACTAGATGGACCCATACTTACCCAAACATGGATTAATAGGTTCTACACATGACTATGAGGACAAACATGAGTGAAACGGTCTCAATCCAAGGGAGGAACATCAAATGGACCAAATTTGGGAACCGGAAGAGGTAAGGAGTCCGAAATGTACCTCTGTGCCTCCACATTGTGGAAACTCACTTGTAGTGTATAAGATGAACTAGATGGACCCATACTTACCCAAACATGGATTAATAGGTTCTACACATGACTATGAGGACAAACATGAGTGAAACGGTCTCAATCCAAGGGAGGAACATCAAATGGACCAAATTTGGGAACCGGAAGAGGTAAGGAGTCCGAAATGTACCTCTGTGCATGTACACTGTG
>CACVBM020000456.1:0-13520 GCA_902728155.2 Microthlaspi erraticum | reverse complement strand
CTTGTAGTGTATAAGATGAACTAGATGGACCCATACTTACCAAACATGGATTAATAGGTTCTACACATGACTATGAGGACAAACATGAGTGAAACGGTCTCAATCCAAGGGAGGAACATCAAATGGACCTAATTTGGGAACCGGAAGAGGTAAGGAGTCCGAAATGTACCTCTGTGACTCCACATTGTGGAAACTCACTTGTAGTGTATAAGATGAACTAGATGGACCCATACTTACCAAACATGGATTAATAGGTTCTACACATGACTATGAGGACAAACATGAGTGAAACGGTCTCAATCCAAGGGAGGAACATCAAATGGACCTAATTTGGGAACCGGAAGAGGTAAGGAGTCCGAAATGTACCTCTGTGACTCCACATTGTGGAAACTCACTTGTAGTGTATAAGATGAACTAGATGGACCCATACTTACCCAAACATGGATTAATAGGTTCTACACATGACTATGAGGACAAACATGAGTGAAACGGTCTCAATCCAAGGGAGGAACATCAAATGGACCTAATTTGGGAACCGGAAGAGGTAAGGAGTCCGAAATGTACCTCTGTGACTCCACATTGTGGAAACTCACTTGTAGTGTATAAGATGAACTAGATGGACCCATACTTACCCAAACATGGATTAATAGGTTCTACACATGACTATGAGGACAAACATGAGTGAAACGGTCTCAATCCAAGGGAGGAACATCAAATGGACCTAATTTGGGAACCGGAAGAGGTAAGGAGTCCGAAATGTACCTCTGTGACTCCACATTGTGGAAACTCACTTGTAGTGTATAAGATGAACTAGATGGACCCATACTTACCCAAACATGGATTAATAGGTTCTACACATGACTATGAGGACAAACATGAGTGAAACGGTCTCAATCCAAGGGAGGAACATCAAATGGACCTAATTTGGGAACCGGAAGAGGTAAGGAGTCCGAAATGTACCTCTGTGACTCCACATTGTGGAAACTCACTTGTAGTGTATAAGATGAACTAGATGGACCCATACTTACCCAAACATGGATTAATAGGTTCTACACATGACTATGAGGACAAACATGAGTGAAACGGTCTCAATCCAAGGGAGGAACATCAAATGGACCTAATTTGGGAACCGGAAGAGGTAAGGAGTCCGAAATGTACCTCTGTGACTCCACATTGTGGAAACTCACTTGTAGTGTATAAGATGAACTAGATGGACCCATACTTACCCAAACATGGATTAATAGGTTCTACACATGACTATGAGGACAAACATGAGTGAAACGGTCTCAATCCAAGGGAGGAACATCAAATGGACCTAATTTGGGAACCGGAAGAGGTAAGGAGTCCGAAATGTACCTCTGTGACTCCACATTGTGGAAACTCACTTGTAGTGTATAAGATGAACTAGATGGACCCATACTTACCCAAACATGGATTAATAGGTTCTACACATGACTATGAGGACAAACATGAGTGAAACGGTCTCAATCCAAGGGAGGAACATCAAATGGACCTAATTTGGGAACCGGAAGAGGTAAGGAGTCCGAAATGTACCTCTGTGACTCCACATTGTGGAAACTCACTTGTAGTGTATAAGATGAACTAGATGGACCCATACTTACCCAAACATGGATTAATAGGTTCTACACATGACTATGAGGACAAACATGAGTGAAACGGTCTCAATCCAAGGGAGGAACATCAAATGGACCTAATTTGGGAACCGGAAGAGGTAAGGAGTCCGAAATGTACCTCTGTGACTCCACATTGTGGAAACTCACTTGTAGTGTATAAGATGAACTAGATGGACCCATACTTACCCAAACATGGATTAATAGGTTCTACACATGACTATGAGGACAAACATGAGTGAAACGGTCTCAATCCAAGGGAGGAACATCAAATGGACCTAATTTGGGAACCGGAAGAGGTAAGGAGTCCGAAATGTACCTCTGTGACTCCACATTGTGGAAACTCACTTGTAGTGTATAAGATGAACTAGATGGACCCATACTTACCAAACATGGATTAATAGGTTCTACACATGACTATGAGGACAAACATGAGTGAAACGGTCTCAATCCAAGGGAGGAACATCAAATGGACCTAATTTGGGAACCGGAAGAGGTAAGGAGTCCGAAATGTACCTCTGTGACTCCACATTGTGGAAACTCACTTGTAGTGTATAAGATGAACTAGATGGACCCATACTTACCCAAACATGGATTAATAGGTTCTACACATGACTATGAGGACAAACATGAGTGAAACGGTCTCAATCCAAGGGAGGAACATCAAATGGACCTAATTTGGGAACCGGAAGAGGTAAGGAGTCCGAAATGTACCTCTGTGACTCCACATTGTGGAAACTCACTTGTAGTGTATAAGATGAACTAGATGGACCCATACTTACCCAAACATGGATTAATAGGTTCTACACATGACTATGAGGACAAACATGAGTGAAACGGTCTCAATCCAAGGGAGGAACATCAAATGGACCAAATTTGGGAACCGGAAGAGGTAAGGAGTCCGAAATGTACCTCTGTGACTCCACATTGTGGAAACTCACTTGTAGTGTATAAGATGAACTAGATGGACCCATACTTACCCAAACATGGATTAATAGGTTCTCCACATTACTATGAGGACAAACATGAGTGAAACGGTCTCAATCCAAGGGAGGAACATCAAATGGACCAAATTTGGGAACCGGAAGAGGTAAGGAGTCCGAAATGTACCTCTGTGACTCCACATTGTGGAAACTCACTTGTAGTGTATAAGATGAACTAGATGGACCCATACTTACCCAAACATGGATTAATAGGTTCTCCACATTACTATGAGGACAAACATGAGTGAAACGGTCTCAATCCAAGGGAGGAACATCAAATGGACCAATTTGGGAACCGGAAGAGGTAAGGAGTCCGAAATGTACCTCTGTGACTCCACATTGTGGAAACTCACTTGTAGTGTATAAGATGAACTAGATGGACCCATACTTACCCAAACATGGATTAATAGGTTCTCCACATTACTATGAGGACAAACATGAGTGAAACGGTCTCAATCCAAGGGAGGAACATCAAATGGACCAAATTTGGGAACCGGAAGAGGTAAGGAGTCCGAAATGTACCTCTGTGACTCCACATTGTGGAAACTCACTTGTAGTGTATAAGATGAACTAGATGGACCCATACTTACCCAAACATGGATTAATAGGTTCTCCACATTACTATGAGGACAAACATGAGTGAAACGGTCTCAATCCAAGGGAGGAACATCAAATGGACCTAATTTGGGAACCGGAAGAGGTAAGGAGTCCGAAATGTACCTCTGTGACTCCACATTGTGAAAACTCACTTGTAGTGTATAAGATGAACTAGATGGACCCATACTTACCCAAACATGGATTAATAGGTTCTCCACATTACTATGAGGACAAACATGAGTGAAACGGTCTCAATCCAAGGGAGGAACATCAAATGGACCTAATTTGGGAACCGGAAGAGGTAAGGAGTCCGAAATGTACCTCTGTGACTCCACATTGTGGAAACTCACTTGTAGTGTATAAGATGAACTAGATGGACCCATACTTACCCAAACATGGATTAATAGGTTCTCCACATTACTATGAGGACAAACATGAGTGAAACGGTCTCAATCCAAGGGAGGAACATCAAATGGACCAAATTTGGGAACCGGAAGAGGTAAGGAGTCCGAAATGTACCTCTGTGACTCCACATTGTGGAAACTCACTTGTAGTGTATAAGATGAACTAGATGGACCCATACTTACCCAAACATGGATTAATAGGTTCTCCACATTACTATGAGGACAAACATGAGTGAAACGGTCTCAATCCAAGGGAGGAACATCAAATGGACCAAATTTGGGAACCGGAAGAGGTAAGGAGTCCGAAATGTACCTCTGTGACTCCACATTGTGGAAACTCACTTGTAGTGTATAAGATGAACTAGATGGACCCATACTTACCCAAACATGGATTAATAGGTTCTCCACATTACTATGAGGACAAACATGAGTGAAACGGTCTCAATCCAAGGGAGGAACATCAAATGGACCTAATTTGGGAACCGGAAGAGGTAAGGAGTCCGAAATGTACCTCTGTGACTCCACATTGTGGAAACTCACTTGTAGTGTATAAGATGAACTAGATGGACCCATACTTACCCAAACATGGATTAATAGGTTCTCACATGACTATGAGGACAAACATGAGTGAAACGGTCTCAATCCAAGGGAGGAACATCAAATGGACCTAAATTTGGGAACCGGAAGAGGTAAGGAGTCCGAAATGTACCTCTGTGACTCCACATTGTGGAAACTCACTTGTAGTGTATAAGATGAACTAGATGGACCCATACTTACCCAAACATGGATTAATAGGTTCTCCACATTACTATGAGGACAAACATGAGTGAAACGGTCTCAATCCAAGGGAGGAACATCAAATGGACCAAATTTGGGAACCGGAAGAGGTAAGGAGTCCGAAATGTACCTCTGTGACTCCACATTGTGGAAACTCACTTGTAGTGTATAAGATGAACTAGATGGACCCATACTTACCCAAACATGGATTAATAGGTTCTACACATGACTATGAGGACAAACATGAGTGAAACGGTCTCAATCCAAGGGAGGAACATCAAATGGACCTAATTTGGGAACCGGAAGAGGTAAGGAGTCCGAAATGTACCTCTGTGACTCCACATTGTGGAAACTCACTTGTAGTGTATAAGATGAACTAGATGGACCCATACTTACCCAAACATGGATTAATAGGTTCTACACATGACTATGAGGACAAACATGAGTGAAACGGTCTCAATCCAAGGGAGGAACATCAAATGGACCTAATTTGGGAACCGGAAGAGGTAAGGAGTCCGAAATGTACCTCTGTGACTCCACATTGTGGAAACTCACTTGTAGTGTATAAGATGAACTAGATGGACCCATACTTACCCAAACATGGATTAATAGGTTCTACACATGACTATGAGGACAAACATGAGTGAAACGGTCTCAATCCAAGGGAGGAACATCAAATGGACCTAATTTGGGAACCGGAAGAGGTAAGGAGTCCGAAATGTACCTCTGTGACTCCACATTGTGGAAACTCACTTGTAGTGTATAAGATGAACTAGATGGACCCATACTTACCCAAACATGGATTAATAGGTTCTACACATGACTATGAGGACAAACATGAGTGAAACGGTCTCAATCCAAGGGAGGAACATCAAATGGACCTAATTTGGGAACCGGAAGAGGTAAGGAGTCCGAAATGTACCTCTGTGACTCCACATTGTGGAAACTCACTTGTAGTGTATAAGATGAACTAGATGGACCCATACTTACCCAAACATGGATTAATAGGTTCTACACATGACTATGAGGACAAACATGAGTGAAACGGTCTCAATCCAAGGGAGGAACATCAAATGGACCTAATTTGGGAACCGGAAGAGGTAAGGAGTCCGAAATGTACCTCTGTGACTCCACATTGTGGAAACTCACTTGTAGTGTATAAGATGAACTAGATGGACCCATACTTACCCAAACATGGATTAATAGGTTCTACACATGACTATGAGGACAAACATGAGTGAAACGGTCTCAATCCAAGGGAGGAACATCAAATGGACCTAATTTGGGAACCGGAAGAGGTAAGGAGTCCGAAATGTACCTCTGTGACTCCACATTGTGGAAACTCACTTGTAGTGTATAAGATGAACTAGATGGACCCATACTTACCCAAACATGGATTAATAGGTTCTACACATGACTATGAGGACAAACATGAGTGAAACGGTCTCAATCCAAGGGAGGAACATCAAATGGACCTAATTTGGGAACCGGAAGAGGTAAGGAGTCCGAAATGTACCTCTGTGACTCCACATTGTGGAAACTCACTTGTAGTGTATAAGATGAACTAGATGGACCCATACTTACCCAAACATGGATTAATAGGTTCTACACATGACTATGAGGACAAACATGAGTGAAACGGTCTCAATCCAAGGGAGGAACATCAAATGGACCTAATTTGGGAACCGGAAGAGGTAAGGAGTCCGAAATGTACCTCTGTGACTCCACATTGTGGAAACTCACTTGTAGTGTATAAGATGAACTAGATGGACCCATACTTACCCAAACATGGATTAATAGGTTCTACACATGACTATGAGGACAAACATGAGTGAAACGGTCTCAATCCAAGGGAGGAACATCAAATGGACCTAATTTGGGAACCGGAAGAGGTAAGGAGTCCGAAATGTACCTCTGTGACTCCACATTGTGGAAACTCACTTGTAGTGTATAAGATGAACTAGATGGACCCATACTTACCCAAACATGGATTAATAGGTTCTACACATGACTATGAGGACAAACATGAGTGAAACGGTCTCAATCCAAGGGAGGAACATCAAATGGACCTAATTTGGGAACCGGAAGAGGTAAGGAGTCCGAAATGTACCTCTGTGACTCCACATTGTGGAAACTCACTTGTAGTGTATAAGATGAACTAGATGGACCCATACTTACCCAAACATGGATTAATAGGTTCTACACATGACTATGAGGACAAACATGAGTGAAACGGTCTCAATCCAAGGGAGGAACATCAAATGGACCTAATTTGGGAACCGGAAGAGGTAAGGAGTCCGAAATGTACCTCTGTGACTCCACATTGTGGAAACTCACTTGTAGTGTATAAGATGAACTAGATGGACCCATACTTACCCAAACATGGATTAATAGGTTCTACACATGACTATGAGGACAAACATGAGTGAAACGGTCTCAATCCAAGGGAGGAACATCAAATGGACCTAATTTGGGAACCGGAAGAGGTAAGGAGTCCGAAATGTACCTCTGTGACTCCACATTGTGGAAACTCACTTGTAGTGTATAAGATGAACTAGATGGACCCATACTTACCCAAACATGGATTAATAGGTTCTACACATGACTATGAGGACAAACATGAGTGAAACGGTCTCAATCCAAGGGAGGAACATCAAATGGACCAAATTTGGGAACCGGAAGAGGTAAGGAGTCCGAAATGTACCTCTGTGACTCCACATTGTGGAAACTCACTTGTAGTGTATAAGATGAACTAGATGGACCCATACTTACCCAAACATGGATTAATAGGTTCTCCACATGACTATGAGGACAAACATGAGTGAAACGGTCTCAATCCAAGGGAGGAACATCAAATGGACCAAATTTGGGAACCGGAAGAGGTAAGGAGTCCGAAATGTACCTCTGTGACTCCACATTGTGGAAACTCACTTGTAGTGTATAAGATGAACTAGATGGACCCATACTTACCCAAACATGACTATGAGGACAAACATGAGTGAAACGGTCTCAATCCAAGGGAGGAACATCAAATGGACCAAATTTGGGAACCGGAAGAGGTAAGGAGTCCGAAATGTACCTCTGTGACTCCACATTGAGGAAACTCACTTGTAGTGTATAAGATGAACTAGATGGACCCATACTTACCCAAACATGGATTAATAGGTTCTCCACATGACTATGAGGACAAACATGAGTGAAACGGTCTCAATCCAAGGGAGGAACATCAAATGGACCAAATTTGGGAACCGGAAGAGGTAAGGAGTCCGAAATGTACCTCTGTGACTCCACATTGTGGAAACTCACTTGTAGTGTATAAGATGAACTAGATGGACCCATACTTACCCAAACATGGATTAATAGGTTCTACACATGACTATGAGGACAAACATGAGTGAAACGGTCTCAATCCAAGGGAGGAACATCAAATGGACCAAATTTGGGAACCGGAAGAGGTAAGGAGTCCGAAATGTACCTCTGTGACTCCACATTGTGGAAACTCACTTGTAGTGTATAAGATGAACTAGATGGACCCATACTTACCCAAACATGGATTAATAGGTTCTACACATGACTATGAGGACAAACATGAGTGAAACGGTCTCAATCCAAGGGAGGAACATCAAATGGACCAAATTTGGGAACCGGAAGAGGTAAGGAGTCCGAAATGTACCTCTGTGACTCCACATTGTGGAAACTCACTTGTAGTGTATAAGATGAACTAGATGGACCCATACTTACCCAAACATGGATTAATAGGTTCTCCACATGACTATGAGGACAAACATGAGTGAAACGGTCTCAATCCAAGGGAGGAACATCAAATGGACCTAATTTGGGAACCGGAAGAGGTAAGGAGTCCGAAATGTACCTCTGTGACTCCACATTGTGGAAACTCACTTGTAGTGTATAAGATGAACTAGATGGACCCATACTTACCCAAACATGGATTAATAGGTTCTCCACATGACTATGAGGACAAACATGAGTGAAACGGTCTCAATCCAAGGGAGGAACATCAAATGGACCTAATTTGGGAACCGGAAGAGGTAAGGAGTCCGAAATGTACCTCTGTGACTCCAGATTGAGGAAACTCACTTGTAGTGTATAAGATGAACTAGATGGACCCATACTTACCCAAACATGGATTAATAGGTTCTCCACATGACTATGAGGACAAACATGAGTGAAACGGTCTCAATCCAAGGGAGGAACATCAAATGGACCAAATTTGGGAACCGGAAGAGGTAAGGAGTCCGAAATGTACCTCTGTGACTCCACATTGTGGAAACTCACTTGTAGTGTATAAGATGAACTAGATGGACCCATACTTACCCAAACATGGATTAATAGGTTCTCCACATGACTATGAGGACAAACATGAGTGAAACGGTCTCAATCCAAGGGAGGAACATCAAATGGACCTAATTTGGGAACCGGAAGAGGTAAGGAGTCCGAAATGTACCTCTGTGACTCCACATTGTGGAAACTCACTTGTAGTGTATAAGATGAACTAGATGGACCCATACTTACCCAAACATGGATTAATAGGTTCTACACATGACTATGAGGACAAACATGAGTGAAACGGTCTCAATCCAAGGGAGGAACATCAAATGGACCTAATTTGGGAACCGGAAGAGGTAAGGAGTCCGAAATGTACCTCTGTGACTCCACATTGTGGAAACTCACTTGTAGTGTATAAGATGAACTAGATGGACCCATACTTACCCAAACATGGATTAATAGGTTCTACACATGACTATGAGGACAAACATGAGTGAAACGGTCTCAATCCAAGGGAGGAACATCAAATGGACCAAATTTGGGAACCGGAAGAGGTAAGGAGTCCGAAATGTACCTCTGTGACTCCACATTGTGGAAACTCACTTGTAGTGTATAAGATGAACTAGATGGACCCATACTTACCCAAACATGGATTAATAGGTTCTCCACATGACTATGAGGACAAACATGAGTGAAACGGTCTCAATCCAAGGGAGGAACATCAAATGGACCAAATTTGGGAACCGGAAGAGGTAAGGAGTCCGAAATGTACCTCTGTGACTCCACATTGGAAACTCACTTGTAGTGTATAAGATGAACTAGATGGACCCATACTTACCCAAACATGGATTAATAGGTTCTCCACATGACTATGAGGACAAACATGAGTGAAACGGTCTCAATCCAAGGGAGGAACATCAAATGGACCAAATTTGGGAACCGGAAGAGGTAAGGAGTCCGAAATGTACCTCTGTGACTCCACATTGTGGAAACTCACTTGTAGTGTATAAGATGAACTAGATGGACCCATACTTACCCAAACATGGATTAATAGGTTCTCCACATGACTATGAGGACAAACATGAGTGAAACGGTCTCAATCCAAGGGAGGAACATCAAATGGACCTAATTTGGGAACCGGAAGAGGTAAGGAGTCCGAAATGTACCTCTGTGACTCCACATTGTGGAAACTCACTTGTAGTGTATAAGATGAACTAGATGGACCCATACTTACCCAAACATGGATTAATAGGTTCTACACATGACTATGAGGACAAACATGAGTGAAACGGTCTCAATCCAAGGGAGGAACATCAAATGGACCTAATTTGGGAACCGGAAGAGGTAAGGAGTCCGAAATGTACCTCTGTGACTCCACATTGTGGAAACTCACTTGTAGTGTATAAGATGAACTAGATGGACCCATACTTACCCAAACATGGATTAATAGGTTCTACACATGACTATGAGGACAAACATGAGTGAAACGGTCTCAATCCAAGGGAGGAACATCAAATGGACCTAATTTGGGAACCGGAAGAGGTAAGGAGTCCGAAATGTACCTCTGTGACTCCACATTGTGGAAACTCACTTGTAGTGTATAAGATGAACTAGATGGACCCATACTTACCCAAACATGGATTAATAGGTTCTACACATGACTATGAGGACAAACATGAGTGAAACGGTCTCAATCCAAGGGAGGAACATCAAATGGACCAAATTTGGGAACCGGAAGAGGTAAGGAGTCCGAAATGTACCTCTGTGACTCCACATTGTGGAAACTCACTTGTAGTGTATAAGATGAACTAGATGGACCCATACTTACCCAAACATGGATTAATAGGTTCTACACATGACTATGAGGACAAACATGAGTGAAACGGTCTCAATCCAAGGGAGGAACATCAAATGGACCTAATTTGGGAACCGGAAGAGGTAAGGAGTCCGAAATGTACCTCTGTGACTCCACATTGAGGAAACTCACTTGTAGTGTATAAGATGAACTAGATGGACCCATACTTACCCAAACATGGATTAATAGGTTCTACACATGACTATGAGGACAAACATGAGTGAAACGGTCTCAATCCAAGGGAGGAACATCAAATGGACCTAATTTGGGAACCGGAAGAGGTAAGGAGTCCGAAATGTACCTCTGTGACTCCACATTGTGGAAACTCACTTGTAGTGTATAAGATGAACTAGATGGACCCATACTTACCCAAACATGGATTAATAGGTTCTACACATGACTATGAGGACAAACATGAGTGAAACGGTCTCAATCCAAGGGAGGAACATCAAATGGACCAATTTGGGAACCGGAAGAGGTAAGGAGTCCGAAATGTACCTCTGTGACTCCACATTGTGGAAACTCACTTGTAGTGTATAAGATGAACTAGATGGACCCATACTTACCCAAACATGGATTAATAGGTTCTACACATGACTATGAGGACAAACATGAGTGAAACGGTCTCAATCCAAGGGAGGAACATCAAATGGACCTAATTTGGGAACCGGAAGAGGTAAGGAGTCCGAAATGTACCTCTGTGACTCCACATTGAGGAAACTCACTTGTAGTGTATAAGATGAACTAGATGGACCCATACTTACCCAAACATGGATTAATAGGTTCTCCACATGACTATGAGGACAAACATGAGTGAAACGGTCTCAATCCAAGGGAGGAACATCAAATGGACCAAATTTGGGAACCGGAAGAGGTAAGGAGTCCGAAATGTACCTCTGTGACTCCACATTGTGGAAACTCACTTGTAGTGTATAAGATGAACTAGATGGACCCATACTTACCCAAACATGGATTAATAGGTTCTACACATGACTATGAGGACAAACATGAGTGAAACGGTCTCAATCCAAGGGAGGAACATCAAATGGACCTAATTTGGGAACCGGAAGAGGTAAGGAGTCCGAAATGTACCTCTGTGACTCCACATTGTGGAAACTCACTTGTAGTGTATAAGATGAACTAGATGGACCCATACTTACCCAAACATGGATTAATAGGTTCTACACATGACTATGAGGACAAACATGAGTGAAACGGTCTCAATCCAAGGGAGGAACATCAAATGGACCTAATTTGGGAACCGGAAGAGGTAAGGAGTCCGAAATGTACCTCTGTGACTCCACATTGAGGAAACTCACTTGTAGTGTATAAGATGAACTAGATGGACCCATACTTACCCAAACATGGATTAATAGGTTCTACACATGACTATGAGGACAAACATGAGTGAAACGGTCTCAATCCAAGGGAGGAACATCAAATGGACCTAATTTGGGAACCGGAAGAGGTAAGGAGTCCGAAATGTACCTCTGTGACTCCACATTGTGGAAACTCACTTGTAGTGTATAAGATGAACTAGATGGACCCATACTTACCCAAACATGGATTAATAGGTTCTACACATGACTATGAGGACAAACATGAGTGAAACGGTCTCAATCCAAGGGAGGAACATCAAATGGACCTAATTTGGGAACCGGAAGAGGTAAGGAGTCCGAAATGTACCTCTGTGACTCCACATTGTGGAAACTCACTTGTAGTGTATAAGATGAACTAGATGGACCCATACTTACCCAAACATGGATTAATAGGTTCTACACATGACTATGAGGACAAACATGAGTGAAACGGTCTCAATCCAAGGGAGGAACATCAAATGGACCTAATTTGGGAACCGGAAGAGGTAAGGAGTCCGAAATGTACCTCTGTGACTCCACATTGTGGAAACTCACTTGTAGTGTATAAGATGAACTAGATGGACCCATACTTACCCAAACATGGATTAATAGGTTCTCCACATGACTATGAGGACAAACATGAGTGAAACGGTCTCAATCCAAGGGAGGAACATCAAATGGACCTAATTTGGGAACCGGAAGAGGTAAGGAGTCCGAAATGTACCTCTGTGACTCCACATTGTGGAAACTCACTTGTAGTGTATAAGATGAACTAGATGGACCCATACTTACCCAAACATGGATTAATAGGTTCTACACATGACTATGAGGACAAACATGAGTGAAACGGTCTCAATCCAAGGGAGGAACATCAAATGGACCTAATTTGGGAACCGGAAGAGGTAAGGAGTCCGAAATGTACCTCTGTGACTCCACATTGTGGAAACTCACTTGTAGTGTATAAGATGAACTAGATGGACCCATACTTACCCAAACATGGATTAATAGGTTCTACACATGACTATGAGGACAAACATGAGTGAAACGGTCTCAATCCAAGGGAGGAACATCAAATGGACCTAATTTGGGAACCGGAAGAGGTAAGGAGTCCGAAATGTACCTCTGTGACTCCACATTGTGGAAACTCACTTGTAGTGTATAAGATGAACTAGATGGACCCATACTTACCCAAACATGGATTAATAGGTTCTACACATGACTATGAGGACAAACATGAGTGAAACGGTCTCAATCCAAGGGAGGAACATCAAATGGACCTAATTTGGGAACCGGAAGAGGTAAGGAGTCCGAAATGTACCTCTGTGACTCCACATTGTGGAAACTCACTTGTAGTGTATAAGATGAACTAGATGGACCCATACTTACCCAAACATGGATTAATAGGTTCTACACATGACTATGAGGACAAACATGAGTGAAACGGTCTCAATCCAAGGGAGGAACATCAAATGGACCTAATTTGGGAACCGGAAGAGGTAAGGAGTCCGAAATGTACCTCTGTGACTCCACATTGTGGAAACTCACTTGTAGTGTATAAGATGAACTAGATGGACCCATACTTACCCAAACATGGATTAATAGGGACTATTGTAAATGAGGAACATCAA